>JAPDSC010043596.1:0-21160 GCA_026290005.1 Latrodectus geometricus
GGAGATTTGTATTAAATCAACTTAAAGCCAAAAGATTGTTGATGCAAATTTCTTTAATATTTTTTTTTTATGTAAACAAGTTAAAAATACATTTTTTGTGTTTTACTTATAACTGTAAAAATTGATGTTAACTTAAAATAAAATTAAGAAATAAAGTTTTAATAACAGAATCTGCTCATTACTTCAATTAGTTAAAAATCTTTAACTTAAATATTTGTCCTTTCTTTCGTACATTATGTGTCAAAATAAAAATTTAATTGGAAATATTTGATTGAAAATCCTGAATATACAGATCTTCTAAATTTGGCTTCATTTGAATACATTTCATAAACACATTACCAATTTTGTTTTATCTAATATCTGTTTTAAGCAAACAATAAATTTTATTCTTTGAAAATGCTAAGCTCTACATTTTAACATGAAAAAGGAGTTTCTCGTAAATAACTAGTTCTATGTAATAAAAAAAGTAAATTATCTGCGCTTATCCTTTTTCCTTATTACAAATAAGAATTTCATTTAAAGATAGCAAAAATTTCTGCGTTTCATAAATTTATGCAAATATAAAGCAGCGTAATTCAGTGTATCCATTGAATATAATAATAGTTTTACTTAATCTTAGAAAAATAAATATTTATTCTTGGTAGTTGTTATACTTTAATAAAATTTAAGCAATACCTAATTTTTTTTAACTTAGCACTAAATTTAGTTAATAAACTTTAAGTAAAATTTAACTGTTGTACGAACGGGAATGAGCTTGATCTATTAGGGAATAAGAGAACTATTTTTATACACGAAAATTATAATTATAAAGGAATTTTTTTGCTTTAGAAATAAGTATTTCCTATATTACTAAACATTCTTATATTTGGTAGAAACAACTTTATTAATTAATAATATATTAATTGATAAAGGTGTTTCTATCAAATATTTCAATAATTTTTTAAAAATTTTAACTGTTTTCAAACTAACGGATATTTTAATCATCTTTTTCAGATATCTTATATCACAAAAATTGCTTTAAAGCAAAAATTTACCTTTTATTTTACAAAAATATTTTTCTGTTAGAATAATTAATTTACTTTCAAAAACACTCACCGTTGAAACGACAGTTCTCGTAATCGCTTTTTTAGCAAGGTATTTTTGTTTCACAATATTATGCTTCTTGTGACTGAAGATTTACATTTAATTAAAAACACTAAAATATATGAAAACATGCTATAAAAATATGTTGGTCTTTTTATCCAGTAACTTTTATTTTTTTGACTTATCAAAGTAAAAGTTACGTGGCTAAAAATTAAAACAAAAAAGTAACATTTCATAAAATATCTTTTTTTGCCAGTTTTAGAAATATTTTACTCCCACTCACAACACAAATCCACAATAACAAGTATACAACAACGCATACACACATATATTTGTGCTTTTATGTATATATATTTGTTTGTATATATACACGCATATATTTGTATACGTACATACAAATATATACACAATTTATCATATCTAATGTATATATGTATATATACATAACAAAACTACATAAAAATATTTTTGTATAATTCTTTATGTTGTGCAAAATTACAAATTTTATTTTGTTTTTTCATGTTTGCCCATTATGACGTTTCAAGTAAAATTAAGCGCCGAAGATCAATATAGATATTAATTATAAATTTAAATATACCTTCCTGAAATTTACAAAAAATATTTTAAAAAATCCATTAATCATTGCATTAGTATAATATGTTAAGGTATACATAAATCTAATTTAAAGAATTATTTTTTAAATATTTTTGAAAAAAAATTTAAACTATTTTTATGTTCTACATATTTAAATTCTTAAATATTTATCATTTGAAAATGCCTTTTCATGTATTTGTGAAACTTATATAATTTATCCAAAAAATATGATTTTTAGCTTTCATCCAACAATTATTTATGCATATACTTTATCCAAATTAATATTTAGAAGTAAATTCTTTAAAATCTGAGAAGGAAAATGTTTTTGAAAAATAATTTTTTATGTGATGAATAATTTGAATTTTAATACGATACTTTAAAATTAAATCAATAACATAGATTTATAACCAATTAATAGCATACTATTTACTGTAATACAAATAAACATTTTTACTACTCATCAATTTAAATAACTATGAAACGTTGGAAAAAATTGTTTCATCAGTTATCTATATTACGAAGAAAGAGGGAGATAAATTATTTTATAATGCTAGTATAGAAGCTGAATAATATTTCAGCTTTAATTTAGAGGAACTGATAATAAAATATATATAATATTTTCCAAAGGATTCATTTGTATACAAATTTATTAAGACTTATTAAGTTTAAAATAATTATATCCCATAGATCAAATAAATGAATACCATAAAGTATCTGCTTAAATGCAGAACATACTTGAAACTAAATAACTATTAATATTTATTTGATAGGTTCGTTGCAATTAATAAACTTTCATAATAGGATTAAATGAAAACAAAACGTTTAAATCTTTGAATACGTAAATTCTGAATTTTAATTTCTGATTTCAATTTATCAAGTTTTATGATGCAGGTAGCTTTCGAAACTTATCACCAAATTAGTAATATGAGTAAATTTAGAAGTCATTTTCTCAACGTTAGTATTACCAAGAATTAACAAATCTTATCCTGAATTCATAGAATATTTTCAGAAAATTTATTAGAGAATTCAAAAGTTACTTTTCCAATATTTGTGCTACTAAGAATTACTAAATTTTACCTTTAATTAAAATAGCATTTTTCCAAAAAACTTATTGGCAATAATTTGGCAAATCGTAATTACATTTCTTTAAAATAGTAAGATCGTATAAAAGTTTCCATGCATGACTGTTTATTAGAGATTATTGCTTAGTAATGTAAAATAGCTTTAAGTAATCACTTTTCATGGAATTTCATATTTCTTTCTATCTGATTCCTCTTAATTTTGTGAAGTTTAATTTTTTAAGTTGCATATAATATTTTGTTCATTTAACAAAAAATTTTGAGAGAATTTGCTTGTAAAAGTTCAATTATTTAATTTTTATGCAAATAATAAAATAAGGTTTTTTATGTAAATTTTCATTTCAGCTAAGTTCTCAGAAAATTACCAAGTTAAAAGCAAAAATGCTTTTAATAAAACAGTCATGTGCTTTTCCTGTTATTTCTCAAATTATATGTAATTAATGGTTTTAAATCCTTTACCCTTTACTTGGTCTTGCGTTAAAGATTTTCAGACATACATAATCAAAAAATTGCTTAACTAAAATATTAAGAAAAAAAACGATCTCACATATCTTTTTTTTTTAATTAAAAATTATATGTAATTATAATTGCCTCATTTTAATAAAGTGATATTTAATTGAAAGAAAGATTTTAAAATTTAAAAAATAAATTTAAAATAATAAAATTATTTTAATAATAAAACTTTCTGTTAAGGTTAGTTTACTTACTATAAAATAATAGATTTTTTAGTGTTGTACTTTCAAGTATATATTTTTATTGAATACAGTAAATAGAGGAGAGTATTTGTAAGGAGAGGCAAGGTGTGCTAAAACGAATATGTGTATTCATTAACAAAAATTTCCCATCTTGGCAAAAATTCTGTGTATTTTCGACGAGTGAGGTCTTAATTAAAATTATAAAAAATCGTCAAACGCTAACCTTCATGAGTTATTTTCATTTTTTTTTCACTTATTTGATTCTTAACATTCACTTTAAACAAAATTTGCAGACAATTTCTAGGATGTTACTGATTCCAAAACAAAAAAAAATGTGAATTTTTTTAATATGATGAAAAGAAATTTCTGTAGTGCTTCCTATTGGTCGCTCGCTAAAATTTAAAAACCACATATGTAAGTAAAGTACCAATTCTTCCTGATTAAATAACTGGCAAAAACTGCCAGGTATTAGTAAAAACTTTGGTTGTAAATTTTTAAAATCAAATTATTTCATTAATTTTTCAAAATAATTGTGAGTATAAACTAGCGAAATCTGTTAATTATTTAATGAAAATGTTTCGAAAACAATAAAATATATACGATACTCTTTTGAAGATCGTATATATATACAGATAGTTCATATTAAAATACAAAATATTAAGAAACCTTTATCTTATTTTCCATAAATTAATTTTTCAATATAAGATAAAGCAAAATAGCAACTATTTCAATTAGGTCACTATTTTTAATAAAACAAATATTTTTAAGTAAACTTTAGAAAAATATTATTTAAAATTGTGATGTAATAACAGAAAAAAATATTCTGTATTTTGTTAGACAAAATTTACAATGTAAAGTCAAATTATGTTCACTTCATACATTGTTTCAGAGTTCAATATTGCTCTGAGTAGCAAAAATAATTTGATGAAAACCTTAAGATAACTTAAGTAGGAAAGTTTCATCAGGCGCAAAAAGTTCCTAGTAACCCTCGTGCAATATAGAACACTTTTTTATTTTCTTGGTTGAAAAAGTCATATTGTTCTTGATTAGGTTAGTGTACGAGATTAAAAAAAATACTTTCTTTCATTTGGTCGCTTCTTCATTAGAGAGAGCAGATATTTCATGAATAATTCAAGAAATATCTAAATATGCTTTGATACCTAAATCCAGAAGTAAATTATGTATTCAAAGCTGAATTAGAAAAAAAAATAATTGAATGCCTTTTCTCTTGCATCTGCTGCAAAGAAATATTATTTCACAAAGATAATTATATTCATGCGGTTTATTAACTTTCAGTGGTCTTCAAAATTGTTTTTGGAAGTAGAATAAGTTCTTTTTTTAAGCAAAATTAAAGCTTTAATAATTTCTATCAAATATTTCATTTATTTATTTATTATAATTCAAACCATAAATATAAATAAAAAAGAAATAACATTTGATTTATTTTTGGTAATATAATGGATTATATTGAATCATTAAATGTCATTTTCTTATAAGTTTTAGACAAAAGAAATTTTGTTTTTGATTTTTTATACTTTGTGTAATTACAATAATACTTACTTTCATAGTACACGCAATATAAATAAGAATTAATGTAATCACAATATTAACGAGATACATATTAATAAATCAAACTATGAACCACTTAAAAATTAAGTTAGAAATCTCTGCAAGGAGTGCCTTAGTCCATATTTATAGGAAACCTCAATAGAAAAGTATGTATTAAATGTGTAAATGTAGTTCACTGATAATATATTTTTTATATACAACATATAATTATGGCATCTAGTTAAAAATATTAATATATTCAGACATTAATTTGAAAGTTTTTAAACGTTACAGACAAAGAAGTGTTAAATATTTGAATTTTGCGACTTTGAAATTAATCTTCAAAATTAATGCCATTTAAAAGTTCAAAAATTAAATTTTATAACTTTACCGTACAATTTAAAAAAGTTGAGAACATCCAGTTTGGAGCACATTCCATTTTGGAGAAAATTTAATTGATAAATATGCTATACATATTTTACTCTCTGGCTATTAATATGTAACTAAAAGTAATCTGATGTATTTCTGATCATTTTTATACTAACATCATATACAGTCTTAAATCTGATAGATTTATTATTTCAACATAAGTGAATTGCAGGCAAACTAGAACATCACTAAATTATTTTATTATAGTATGTAAACCATCAACATATTTTTTTGATTTAATAAGCTTGTTGTATTAAAACTTGAATTCATGATTAACATATCTAAAAAATCATATATGAAAAGATCTGATATCACTTAATAATGAAGGCTGAAAGATTTCAAACCATGCCAAGATAAAACAAAGTCAACAATTTTTATTTACAATTAATCTTACTTATAAATGTGAAGACTGAGCAATATCTAAATGAATGTTTGCTATTCAAAACAATGTGGTTATAAGATATGCAATCACAACTTTTATATTTGGGTTGAATAAGGAAATAAAATAACTGTGTAAAGTTAAACACTATGAAATGAAAAAATAATTTTGAACTTACTGTGTGCTAAAAGCTGCATGCTCTAAGTTTTACAAAATATGTTCTTTATTAATTAATAAAAAAGAGTATTAAATTTGAAAGGAATAAACTAGCAAAAAATAATATGAAAATCTAAATTTTTCAAAACATCAAGTTTCTTGATAACAATCGTAAGAAAATTTGATAAAGAGAACGAACAAAATAATCAGAAAAGTATTATATAAATTACCAATTTATAAATAGTTAAGACTAATTAGTTACTCTACATAAACATGTCTGCATTTAAATGGAAAAGAAATCAAAATTTAACTAAACAAATTTTTGAAAATATGTCAAATACATAAAAAAAATCTTTCATTTTGCTTACAATCATGATAACATTTATGTCAAATTTTTACAGAGGTAGCTGGATTTGTTTAAAAAATTATTATAAAGAAATTTGCCATTAATCTACCACGGAGTCATGGTGATCCGTGGTAAGTCCTAACCAAGTGTATATTGTATATTCCAAGTTTGTAACCAAGTTCATGTCGGGGGCTCTCTTGTATTGTATTCATGTAATTTTCTGTGTTAGGACTGTTTAGAGATGTATTTTTGCTTGAATTCTTAGAAGTGCTTTCAGTTTTCTAACTTATCGCATTCATATCGTTGCTTATAATTCCTTCTTTGCATTGATTTTATTGCTCAGTTTTACTTTCTACTTAATATTTTAAGTCACTAAATCACTGTAAAAGTTGCGCGTATTCCATATAAAAACAGATAAAGAATTATTTCATGAATAAAGTGATGTTTATAGTGATGAGAGTAATATTGTTGCTTCATGTAAAAATATTTTGTGGAGATTTTTGTCTTTAGAATATTCAAAAAATGAATTTAAAATTATTGCCTTCAAAACAACTGAACTGGTTCTTAGAGACAAATTAACTTACCTGAAATTGAGCAGAAATGCACATATATATTACAGTATGTTTCTCTAAGAAATAGCAGTGAAATTGGTTATCGATCAACAAAATGAGGTTATGATCTCACTTTATTGATTCAGATCTGATACTTTTAATGATATCTATAAATTCAGCCAACAATTAAAATTATAAGAGTTGATCAAAGAGAAATATAATTGAGAAACGTCAGACGTCACACCTTTTGGAAAATCTTTGACACTGAAAAAAAATACTTTCAAAACCTGGCATAGTCTACAACTTAAGGAAATAAAAGGAAACGAATATACTGTTTATATATACTGTTTATATATACCGAATATACTGTTTATATACAGTTATATTCTAGAATTACATAAATCTATTTCGCAAAGATGAAATGTTATATAAATATCATATTCATAAAAACATTCAACATCTTAATAAACAACTTTCGAAATATTATAAAACATGGTTTTAATTTTATAAAGGTACATCGTTTTAAAACCATAGACTTATTTGTATTCTAAAAAGTTGTGATAGAGAAATAAACGAAGGCAGAGAAGATTATTTCATCCGTCCTGCGTTACCTCCAAACCAGAAAATGGGTGGAATAATTGCAAACAACAAGAAAAACAACTAATTTTGTTGTAGATATTGTTAAGTGGCTTGATGTGTCAGAAATTACTTTTTTAATTGTTATGTTGTTATTTATTTTACATTCGTTAAATTACTCTTAAGCATTATTTCAGCAAAAATATATATAACTTTTTTATATTTATAAAATCTATCCTTTATACATTTATTGAAAATACTAACCAGATTCAATTATAACTGAGAACATTTTCTAATAGTGTATGGAATATTTTTAATCATTATGTATGCATATTGTTTTCATTCCTATACTACAGAAAATGGCATCTAAAATACTTTCAAATTGTGTTTTTTTAATTCAACTAATCTTCGAAAATTAGTTTGATTTATTTAGAAAAATATTTTCAGTTTTAAACCCCTTTAATGAGTTTGTTTAAGTTTAATAAATATTAAAATCAGTCTTTTTAAATGAAAGACCCATATTGAGTTTGGCTGTCACTCTAATATTTCTTATTACATTTTTCAATGTACATATTTTAAAAGTTTGTCTAAAAATATTGTTGATGCCGCAGTACGTCCGTTAATAAGCCTTCGGATTTTAAAATAATTTTAAAAAGTACTTGGTATATAAACTCACAATTTTTCTCATTTGAAAAAAAAAAAAAAAAAAAAAAAAAAAAAAAAAAAAAAAAAAAAAAACCCATAACCATATTTTTTTTTGCAAAAAAAGTGTAGATATCATACATGCGTAAAATGTACCAGAAAAAACAAAATATGTTAGAAGTATATACTTAAAATAATTGTGAAAACAGTGTTAACCAAGGAGTTATTTGAAAACCAATGAGAGAGAAATCAATTCGAATTCTGAGAATGCAGTCCATTATATTTAACTAAAACCTATTAATAAAATTGAAAACTAAAGACAGCTTTCTCTTCAATCTTCAATTTCCAGATATAATAAATTTAATTTCTTTTTCTTCTTTACTATCTCCTCTTTTAACTGATGTATTAATAAGTAAGAAAAATAATATCACAAAACAGAAATCTAAACTTTCAATTAAGATTGTTTTTTTAAATGACAATAGCTCATTAACAATTATTGTTAAAGGTAAATATTTCTAATTCTAAGATGCATGAGTTTAGTGTACATTAATTTTTTATCAATGGTATCTTTCTAACAAATTATAAATATGTTGATATTAACATACCATTTTCAACTGAAAAAGCATAATAAATACACTGTATTAATTTTCCCTTACTCAAAGTGGTTTTCAATATTCCAAATTTAATATTTAATGAGGCTAATTTAATTTTTAAAAGAAATCAGAAAAATAAGTCCCATCTAATTCAGTCTTGGATAGAAGTGTAACAAGTAAAAACATAATTATTTTACACATTTTTTCTCTATTAATATTTCCTTCTTTCCCGCTTATTACTAAGAATAAAATATTACATGCAATAACCCACTATTTTCATTCATGTTGTTGAATTTATCATATCAAATAAATATAATATTCTAGCACCTTACTCTGTACTTTTAGAATTTGTTAAGCAACCATTGTTAGGAAATGCATTATGTGATGATATAGTATGGTTCTTATGTGTACTTTTATATATTTATTACATGTAAATAATGGGCATTGACCATGATGCATGTAGGCATTTATATTTATTTCCAGATGAATAAATCTCTTATTTAATATTATGACATAATATATGATATCATGATAAATGGAAGTGATGAAAAGTGTTGACTTATACTTCGTAATGAAAACTAGCAAATCTCTTAGAAACTTACAAAGTATAAGGAAAACATCCTTAGTTTATTTATTTTAAAATCCTGTCATTTTACTTTAAACAACATTAAGAATTACATTTTGTGTTTCTTTTGGAAATATAAATTTAAGTCTTTAAAGTTAGCTCCTTTATATTATATCTGAAAATAAGATTTGCATATTATTAATGTGAAACACAATTAAATAAGTTATGATAGAATTGAAACATATAGACTTTAGTACTTGCACAATTTATCTTCCAAACTATATAATTTAACGAAATTAATGAATGTAAATTAATGAATCCAAAACACTTACTTGAAAATGTTTTCAAGTGTTTGAACTCATTAGTTTAATAAAGAAACTTGTTTTCAATGAATCTGAAAGCATTCAAAATGAAAACAAATGCAAATTTAAATGGGATGTTCAGAGATGTTTATTTCTTTATAATTGATATAATTTAGAATTCATTTCAAAAGTAAAACCTCAAAAAAAATTTGATTAATTCAGAAGAGCTTTTAAATGTGATTTACACAAAGAACATGGATGACAATAATTATTCTTTATTTTCTTGGATTTCACTGAAATTGGAAAATAAAAACTCAATTTCCATTTTTCCTGATAATTGACTGAGTATATTAGTAAAATTTTCTGGATTTTCATGTTTAGATTTTTACTTACATTTAGAACATTACAGCATTATTAGTATTTATCAAAGCATATAATATAAACAAATATTTACATCTAAATCAATTATTTTTTTATAATAAATAATTTTTATACATCAGAAACATGAAAGATTGAACTTATTTTAGTGGATAATTTTTCGAATTGTTTATAAAGTAAAAGACAATTCTGATGAGAAGAGATAAACCTTTTTCTGATCATGTCTATTACGGGTATTTCAGACATGTAATATTGAGGGAATTGAAAAAAATTACCTTACAAAATTTAAAATTAAAAAAATTATGTTACAATATTTTTCTTCAGTTTTTAGTGTTTTACTTATTAAAGTCTTTGCTATTTTAATATATTTCAGATTAAGATTTTTTGTCATGTATTTTTAATTCAAAGTTAATCTGAGCGTTAATATATTACTTTCAGAAATAATTTACATCTTCCTTTTGCAAATTTTGTATTTACTGCAAAACCATCGGGCAAACTTTTATGTTTACTTACGTGACAACTGCCATAGAAAAAATTACTCCTCTTTTATGTGAAGTTTTTACAGTTCAGACATGGATTTCTGATAATAATCTGCAAGAACAGAAAACATTTATGTATAACTAGTCTCAATTTAAATATATTTAAATTATCAATTTATTGTAATAATTTATATATATATAAATAATTATAAGCATATTCTACATAATAATTATTTATTATTTTTCTTAAAGATAAAAATTTATTGCATGACTAAATTCCAAGTTTTTATTGAACTTGGAACTTTACAAGCATTAAGTGGCATGACAAATCATTTTTGATAATGTATTTGGTTTCATTATATTCATGAAATACAATCATAATATTATTTACTATCAGCATCTCATCAGTCTAATTAAGATCATAAACAGAATAAAAAGAAAATTTCATTGATATAAATACTTTTTCAAGGATTTTGAATATATTTTTATCCTTTGATACAAAATATATGCTAAAGAATTTTCAGATAAATATATTAATTTTGTTTTAACTTGACATCAAATATTTTCAAGACTTTAATCTGGAAATATCAAACTTATAAAATTAATAATCGTGGTAATAAAATTTATCATTTAATTCCTTAATTAAACAAATCTGAACTATGAAATATAGTAAGTTATTTATTATATTCCTCTGTTTTACTTCTTTATGCATGTAATTTTTATATACCATTTCCTGAACCACAAAATAATCTTCTTAGCTTAATCAGCTTTCCTTAAATATATAAAGTCTTCTTAAAATATAAAGATTAATATTATTTCAAGAATTAAGTATGTTTTCAAATCATTTCATTATCTTAGATATTTATGGTTCCTAGATTTAAATACATAGCTTTAGAAATAGTAAAAAAATTAAAAAAAATAGAGTTTTAAATTTACTTTTACCATATTTTCGTTCAAGACATCCTTCATTTTGAATACGTATTTATGTAACTAAGACATTTTCACTAAATAATTTTTTAATAACTTATTTTTTAAAGCTTGTATTCTTGATTTAATGTAAACAGAAAAATGAAATGTAATTAATTATTTTCTTATATAAAAGGATATTCAATGTAATCAAATATTGCAATTAAATATATTTGCACATATTTGCAATATCAGCAAGCCCATTTGTATTTATCATTGTGAGAAAACTCTTATATGATACAATTAGAAATGATTAAAATTTAACACAATTTAATCTAAATATGTATTTTTAATATTTTTTTAAACTTAAAATAGTTTTCAATTATTTTTAATTTGAACTTCCACTTTAAGCTTTCAAGTAATGGCAGTAACAGTCTTTTATAATTTATCTTCAAAATCATCTGATTAATCGAGTTTCAATCAGAATTTTTAGATAAATCATCAATCATCCAAGCATTAGATCAAATCAATTAGATTTATCTAAAATTTGCAGCAAATTTTTTAAATTCTAAAATATTTTCTTTATGTCTTCAATTACTGAACTTATTTAATAGTCAAATATATTTTTAAAAAATCGATTTAAAATACTAATTAGCAAGAAAACATAGCTAAAGGATATTTAACAATATAAAAAAAACCTGTTGTTTACAGATGGAATCTATAATATGCAAGCCATGTAATATTCTGAAAGTAAATTTTCACAGCTTTTTGTTTCAACTTTTGTCGCTTAAGAACTAGATATCAGTTGCAACGTAACATCCTATTTCTATTGTAGAAAATAGTAATATTCTCTTTGTTAAATTAATTCCAAAAGATTATTGATACGTAAAAAATGTATGTATGCTAACTTACGTTATGAAATGTTTTAGAAATAAAATCACCTGGAGTCTTCACTTAATGAGTAAATCACAAAAACCATTACTTCACAAGGATAATTCTGTCATTCACAATTCTCAATGACATAGAAGAGTAAATGTATATAATCGTTTTGATTCGTAACAATAGTATAGGAGAATATAGAATAGACTTCTGGAACCTCCAGGTACCCTCATGCCAATGCAAACCGGTTCCCCAAACCGAATTTTAACTGGATTGAAATTGTATTTTTTCTGCACGTGATAATGTGTGAAAAAATATCACGCGCAATAAAAATACAATCAGACATATGCACCTGCGATATATTAGAAGCAATTTCTTTCTTTCAGCATGAAGGTAATCATCTTATTTTTTCCATTTTTTTATGTGAACAGGCACATGAATACTGTTTTAAATGATTAGTTAATGTCTTTTAATTATGCATTAACCACAATCTTAAAATACAATATCTGTTTTTTTTACATTGAATTATTTGTGTGTGTGTGTGTGTGTTGAAATTAATATATATATATATATTTCATTTTCATAGTATCTTAAATTAAAATTCAATATTTACTTACATATACTCATGAAAGTGTCCCTTCTAAGAATAATAGTTGACATTGATTTATTTCATTAAAAACATAAGAATTTTATGATCTTTATGAAATCCTTACAAGAATTTATAATCATTGGGTCACTTGGTAGAATTTTATTTTGTAATCGTAATTTAAGGAGAAATGTTTTTCAATCGTGGGAAGTAATGACAATTTTTTTTTTACATTTTAGAGTAAGTTTAATTTTAATGATTGAGATTAGTATTTAATTTCAGTGAAAATTAACCTTCTTTTCATTATTGAAAATTTATTTCTGAAGCATTTTATCTGCTTTTTACCTAATCCGTATTCTGTTGCAAGTATTCCTAATTAATGTGTTTGAATAGATTATTTTTATTACTAAGCATAGCATTGTTTAAAACAGACGTTGATATTTCTTGAGATACTTCCAACAGCATTTTAATCCCAATATTAAAACTAGCATAAATGATATAAAAATAAATAATTTTTGAAATATTGTTGGTAATTTCAAATGATGTAAGTAAACTAAGAAAATATTCTTGTTTTTTAACTACAGAAAACAGAAATCAGTTATATATATAACAACAAATATTATTGACTTAAATTAGTATAGATAATTATAAAATACAAATAATTGAAACCAAACTCAGTGGAACGACAGCCATATGGAGCCATGGTCAACAATATTGATATCTGATCGGAGATATTTAACACAGCACAGTGTATTTAGCAAAATGGCAATAATAAATTATATCCTCTGCTTTTTCTTATTATTCAGTAATTAATAGTTCTCAGTAAGGATAAAATGTATCTTTCGAGAGATAGTAGCTTTTTATATGAGTTAACCTATAAAAAAACGAAATTGCTCATTTTCACTTTAATTGTTTACCGTTTTTTTATCATGGAATAACAAAATAAATAATTGTTCATCTATAATAAACTTGTCTAGTCATTTCATAAAATATATAATTATTATGATATAACTAATAATAATGCACGGATTTGTCTTATATCTTTTCTATGTTCGGTAAATTAAATCGTAATTTACGCATTTCATTTTATAAACTGTTAGAAAAAGATACCGTTTTCGCAAAATGAAACAAAATGCATTTAGAAGCCGAAAATTTTAAATATAGATCATTTAGTTTATACTATTGCTTTTTATACATATTAGCTTAACATCTAAAATATAAATTTTCTGAGTTTTGACAATTAGCAAACATTCAAATGATAAAGCTTTATCATGCTCAAAAATTTCTTGAAGGAAATATATTCCAAAATTACGCCATGTGTCTATCTTGACCGGAACCTATGCCAAGTTGTCATTTACATTTTAAATTTATGTATGTTTATCATTTAAATTAAATACTTTCAATGCATATAATGTGCATAGTTTTTTTTTAATTTTATTATATTTATTTAAGTTAGTGAAGAAAAAGCATTTGAAATAATTTAACTTTTTATAGCATTCTGGTCATATATTTTATAAGTTTTAATCTTAAACTTTTCTGGTCATAAGTTTTTGGGTTATCAAGTAAAATCCATAAGAGAAATCATTGTTACTATATACAATCTTGATATTAAAAATTAAGAAAAAATTTTAACTCTTTTATCGGAATGAATAATAGATTACAATCAGAAGTATTTGCTTACATTTGAAAGTTGCTAAATGTATTAAGAAACATTTAAACTGTAAGCAAAATTAGTGTGTAAAGTACCAATAACCACTTGCACTTAAAATGTTTTTAAATGGGTTTTAAATTTTTTGTTCGCAAATATAATTTCCATAATTTTGGTAACATCCATTATAAGACAAACAGAAGAGAAAGATAAATATGTAACATATGATTTCAAAAATGATTTTAATGGGTAATTTATGCATGGTAATCTACTCCAAAATTAGTTTTTAAGTTTACGGTATAAATGAAAAATTTAAATTCGCTTTATTAAAATATTTGACATTATACACTTATTAAGCATCATAAAAGCGCATATGTAGGTTTTTCTTAAATTGTTCAACATAAGTGATTACTTTTAACTTTGTTGTCATCTAAAATACCATTTAATATGTTATAATATTTCACGTACTTCTAATATGTCATTAAACAGACGAATTAGAGAGGATTATTCTCGTTAGAGATGGAAAGCTTCTGCTATTTTACATAAAATAGATGTAGTATATTTTTGGTGAAATAAAAATACAAACATTTTTATTACTATTTTTTTTATTAAATTTTTATTATTACTATTACTACGTTAACAAACTATGACATCAAATTTTCTAAGCAAGAATGGTAGTCAAATTCATCCTTAAACTTCTCTAAATTTCACTGAAATCAGTTACTTTATAAATTCTAGATGACAATCAATTAAATTAGAAGACTTAACTGTAAAAACAATGTTTTTTTTGTCAAGAATTATGGGAATAACCTAAGATAAAATATAACATTTAATGCATATTAAGATTGAATAAGTATTTGAAAGATTTTAATATAGTAGAAATCAGTACAAGAAAGCTGTTTCATTATAGTCAAAATAATATTTTCTTTTATTCATTTTTTTACTGTTTCCAAACAAAATCCTTTAAATTTAATTTTATTGAAAATACACAATCCTATTTGAATATAAATTTACACGTTTGCTTTAATGCTGAAAACAAGTTATTGTTATCATTAAGCCATTGGTAGCAAAATAAGAGATGAATATAAATAATAACTTCCATCAGAAATAATTCTGAGCCCTGTTGATCATAAAGAAGAGGATAAGTTTTCGCTTCTAAGACAACTGTCGGGTTTAGAAGTTCTTATTTCCTTACACCTTTCATAAAGATGGTTCAAGAGAATTATTTCTTATCCTCTTGTTCCTGAGAGTTCTCACGGATGACTGAATAGATCACAGTCTTGCGTATATATTATATGTCACAAAAACATACAAATATGTTTTTCCCTTTTGCTATGTCATTTCCAAGTAGAAACAGAGATTAAGGATTACTATTAATCTAATTCTTAGACGAAAATGTATCTTTACGGATGCAGGAAAGAGAAATCCATGAAAGTGCATAATTGCAATTGCTTATCATTTCTTCATACAAAGATTACCTTTAAAGTATGTGAATAAATAAAATCTGGAAATTGAGGAATGAAATCTATAAAAAAGCCTTTAGTTTGTTCCCAAAAGAAAAATAAATTTTATAGCTTATAATTACAAGATAAACTCACTTTCAAACATATTTCTTTAACATGAAATAACAATAAATTTAATAAACAATAACTTTAATTGTATTTATGAGTACCATTATGATGTAACTAAACAACTGCAAACAAATGAATTCATTTTTTGGCAAAATATATGTAATAAATAACTAGCGATTCCTATGCAATAAATAACTAGCGATTTATTCCTTCTAGGTCAATATGTATGATTTAGTTCAATATGTATAAATCAGAATTATGCAAATTACAATTGAAGCGTTACTTAACCTTACTATCTAATTGGAGTACAATTTTGTAAACGAAGAATGTTTTTGATGAGTGAAAAGAATCAATTAAAAAGTTATCTAAAACTGAAATTAAAAGACTTTCCTTCTCAAATAATCCTAGTCAATATGTTTCAACTGCTTAGTTAAACTTAAGGATTAAAATCCTAATCAAAATCACTCATAAGTAAGGAAATATTGGAGCTTGGATGTCATAGTAATAAGAATTCATAATGGAGATAACGGTTGCATGTACTTTTATTCTAATTTATCAATTGTCATAAAAGTCATGTCTTGAATCATATAGAAAACGAATAAAGTTGTTTGATGAAGTTAATTAATTTTGTAGTGTCTATAAGTACCTAAGAAAATAATCAATACCAGTTATTTTATTGTGCATATTTTATTTAAGTTTAATGAATTGTTTTCCTATTTGTTCTGAATGTTTCTCAAATCTAAATTTATGTTGATTGCACATTATAGGTCCTACATGTTATATGACAAAAATCATTTCATTAATAAGGGCCCAATAACCATAGAGATTGAGGAGCAGGAAGATGCGAAATGGAAATACAAAATAGATGACGCAACGACTATTTTATTTACTGAAGTGTCTTACTGCAAAATATGACAGTAAAATCTAGTGACACAAAATGAAGACTAATCAACAATAGTATTCAATCATTCTAATCAATATTCCTTCAAAATTTGAGAAAATTCATGACGGGCTTTAAATATACTTTGCCCATTAAAATAAAAAAAAAATTCATTTTGATTAGTTCAACTTAAATATATTTTCTTGTTTATACAAGAATAACTTAAAATTTGAAAAGAGGTAGATATGCAAGTTTTACATTTCTTATCACAAGAAGAACCTAAAATAATTTACTTGATAAGTTATATTAAGGAAACCTGAGGAAATCGCATATACGATACTATATAATTTGCTAAGAAAGAACAAAAATTGCAAAATATATTACAAAACAACATTAACAATAAATTTACTACAATAAATACTTAAAACAGTTTGAAATTAAGAATTAATCTAGCTTATTATTATTTATTACTTTAATATTGTTGTTGTTTCTAGTCTCCTATCTGCTCTGAAGTAGTCAGAACAGAACAATGAAACCGTTCACATTAATGTTGTCCGATACAAGAAGTGGACAATTATGGATATCATTTTAGTCCATTCTAAGATAGTCTAAGATTTGCTGTAGTGATGCCTGTTCTTGCCGGTGCCTAGAGCAGAGAGGAAAATTCTTATTTTCCCCAGAATTTGTGTGACCTTTCTAATTCCCACTGAGAAGTAGGCAATTATTTAATTTATTATTTTGAAATAACTGTTATTCTAATCATTTTTAATCTTCTTTAAAACTCCCATTTTCTTAATTATGTAACAGTTACATGAAAATTAAATACTTTTCTATTTTCTTTTCTGGTTACTTTTTCACTTTTTTGGCAAAA
Organism: Latrodectus geometricus; assembly: GCA_026290005.1. Classification (NCBI taxonomy): domain Eukaryota; kingdom Metazoa; phylum Arthropoda; class Arachnida; order Araneae; family Theridiidae; genus Latrodectus; species Latrodectus geometricus. The sequence goes on from JAPDSC010043596.1 coordinate 17,737, forward strand.
TTTTTGTAGGAGTTGTTACATATGACTAAATTACATTTCAAAGCCGCATTATGAAATTTGTGCAATATATAATTATGAATGCATGAAAGACTTATGAAAGATATTGCTAATGTAAGTTATCATTTAAAAACTATTACTAATAGAATATGATTTTTATATGTTTTTCTGATTAAATAAGAATCGATTAGGGAATATTATATGAAAAAAACTGCTAATAATCTGGCTTTAAACTGATGGAAATTGTTTTCACTTTAATACTATTCATTTAAAGTAACAATTTCTTCAATGATAATTAAATATATACTTGATCATTAAATAGGTAAATGGATTATTTAATGCAAATTAGAGCTAATGAATTGTCAACTGAATTTGCCAGCATTTTCTTAATACCACAACAAGGATTATCATAAATCTTACATTAATGATTAGATAGCCTTGAATATTTTTTCGTGGGTAATTTTAAATTTAATAAAAATTTTTAGTTTACTATAGTAGTATACAGAGTTATATAAAACTAACGTCTTAGAGAATGCATACTCATAAATGATGATTCTGAAATTTACAAATTGTGAACAGAATTTTTAATGAACACAAAGTCATTTTAGTGATGAATTTCCAAAGAATAAAGAGTGATTTATTATTAGTCTTTCACGGAATAAATGGCAATTAATCAATCCCTCTATCTATCTATCAATGTCATGTATTTAATGAGTGCATATTTAATACTGATTTTATTTATTATAATTCATATAAGCTATGTTTCAATCTTATATTCCTTCAAGGCTATTTAAACTGTATTCTTATTATTTTAAATAAAATTCAAAATTTGTATGATTATTTTTCACGCCAAGTTTTCAGTGATGATCTACTGAGTTACTTCAGCCTATGATCTACTGAGTCTTTTGTAGTACAAAATTTGTTGAATATATACAATCTTGAAAAAGGAGAGTCTCAATTTATACGTATTTTCCCTTTTTCTCACTTTTTGGAATGCACAAGGTATCTATATCGTGTTCCAACATGACATCTAAATCTTGTTAGCGGTATAAAAGCATATGATACAATGAATGAACCCTTATATTACACAGGTTTACTCTAACATGATAAAAGAATTACGAAAATTATTTTACATAATATTTTTAAATTAGTTAAAAGGAGTGAAGAATAATTAATATATTTTGAAATCCTACATAAAAGTTTAGAGCAAAAAGGTAATATTATAATTCAGCTATTCATTTATAGCTATAATTTTTAACTCAGTTTTAATGTAATAAGAGATAATATTAAACACAGTTTATGCGCAATGTGTAGCAATATTTGCTATTTGGTGAGAAACATCATATGTAATTTTGAAATATACGAAACACCTATATCATTTAAATTTATGATGTTTGAAGTAAAAAACAAATTTATAAGCACTTTTAAAGCTAAGGAGAACATTCATTCCATCTAGATTTTGCATTAAAAAGGATTTGTTCAAAACAATCTAAAAATGTTTTTAAATTCTCAGTATAAAAATTTCAAGAAGAAACTATATCAGCTGATGATAAAATTGCCTCGTCGTCTTCTGACAAATGGGAATATAATAGAAAAAAATAATGATATGTAGCAAAGCAAGATTTCAATAATTTTAAATCAGTTCCTTGGTGAAAAATATAAAAAAAATACATATTTATGAATTATTTTATATCGAAAAAAGCAGAATTCAAAATAAAGGAGTTTATGGATCATGCAATCCCATGTTTATGAATATAGGCTTCGGAGGAATTTTATGATTATATTCAAATACATATATGGAATTTTAAGCTCCCATGCAATTAAATGATTAAATAAAATATCTTTCCTGCATATCAAGAAGTGAATCCATCTACATATTTGCAAAAATAAATTGTTGCAAAATTATTGCTCAAATTATTGCAAAAATAAATATGCAATGATGCAAAATTTTGCATTATCATCATACTTTGAATTCTACATGAACATTTTAAAAAACAAATAAAAGATAATAATAGATTTTTAAGGAAGAAAAATGCGCCAAAATATTCAAAAAATAAAAGGAGGAATTATTTTAATATTCTTTTATTTTAATAAATTAATTCCTTTAATTACCAATGGTAATGAAGTTGATAGTTATATTACTAATATTAAATGAACATTTTCCTTTTATTTTTGTTGATTTCGATGCATTTGTAACTTTAGTTAAAATGAAATTCCTTTAACGGACGTGAAATTTTTTTAATAAAACTAGAGTTTTAATCTCATTTCACACTGGCAATGGGCCCAATTTAATAGAACTTAGATAACTCACTATTTTCTATAATCATATCTACTATGTTTTAGAAGGGTTACCTGTATATAGTTCTAAGCATTTAATAAATTTAATTTATTAAAAAAGAAATATATTTTTAAAAATTACGTAAGCATTTTATAAAATATTAGATGAATTCCCTCTACCAAAAAATGCGAATTTGATAATATCATATTAAAAAACTAATTCACAATTTTAGCTATTCTAATTATAGTTTACAGAGAATATTGGAAAGCATAAGTACATTTAATCTATAAATATATTTTGAAATAAATGAACACATTTTCATTTAAATCATTTATTCATTAATTTTTAGTTAAAGTTACAGCTTAAATTGTGAAAGCAAATACGACTAAATGATTGGTTAAAAAACGTGTTTCAAAATTAATTAATCTATAAATTGAATAGAACTAATGCTTTAAAAAATGTCTCAAACACACCAGAAAGGGTTTTATACTGTATAGCCATTAAAGTATTTCCCTTTTTCATTTAAAGAACCCATTCATCAAAACGTTAGTGATATTTCCAGTCTTAAGTTTAATGAATAAAGTTTTCGCAAAATGTAAAAGTGCTTAATTTCACTTTAATTTATTCTTCTTTAATACTTAAGGAAAAAAACCTAGAGTAGGATTTAAATTAAAAATGTATTAAAAAATGAAAAATATTTTTAGTTTATCATTGATTATTCTTATAATATTTTTCCACGAGGAAATTTATTTCCTAAATGTTTGTCTGACAAGTAATTATATTTAAGAAATTGTTAAAACTCTATTAGCTTCTCTCAATTAAATCTATAATATAAAGTAATTATAATATAACTTAAAAATTATTGTAAGTATTAAATGGGATTTTTAGTCAATTTTTTAGGGAAAGGGATTTTACTAATTTTGCTTAATGTATTGTAAATATGAATTTGGTATGTTTTCAAAATGTGCAGTAATGAAAACAATTTGGTTAAAGTATTGTAAATCCTTGAATTGTGTTATATATATATATATATATATATATATATATATATATATATATATATGTATTTAAATCTATCTATAATTAATAAAACACAATATTTACATCTAAAATCAATCCAAGTTAGTCTACAACCAATCCAAGTTAATT
>JAPDSC010043601.1:860-35058 GCA_026290005.1 Latrodectus geometricus
TATATATATATATAAACTTTAAAAAAGATTTAGAAGTAGAATGCTTTGTTTGCTAAATATATTAATTACATAAATTTTAAATCTTGCGCTAAAAATTAATGACTTTTCAGTCTATAAACTCAAAATAATCAATAATATAATTTATCGTTTAAAACATAATCTAAGCACAAAACTACTGTAAAACTGTGACTTATTCAATACTTTTCTAAATATTAGGTGATTAATTTAGGAAGAAAATAGTAACTAGAGAAAAGTTTATATCAAAACCTACATAAAGTAGGGTGATATTAAGTTTTTCAATATAAAAATCTTAATAGTTAAGCTAATATTAATAAAGTATAAAAACTTGAAATTTTGATATTGGTTTAGATTTCTACGTTGACTTATTTAATTGCTGTGTATTAAAACGTTTCTTCCATTTATTTAGGTCTTTTAGTAAAATGTATTTTTTTAATCATTACGTTTTGCCTGAAACGCCAATCATTTTGCGACTAATATGAATGGAAATGAACAGATCTAGTAATAGGGATCATTTATTGTGACCAGTAATCACAATTTAGATCTTGGATTCTTTGATTCACGGGAAAGATCTCCTTTGGTAGTCAATGTATTTTTCAATTTATAAATATTCAATCATAAAGCCCCCTTAAGCCTACTTATTTCTTAAGCTCTCTGGAAATGAATATTTACTGACAGTCTGTGGCTCAAATATGAGGTTATAATGTTTGGTGTGTATTTTTTCTTAACGATATGATTGAATTTTAAGGTGCTGATAGCATTTTTACTGCGACAGTAATTTAAATATAGTCTCATGATTTAAAATTTAATAATAAACCTTTGGAATAAACTTTTTTTAATCACAGAAATAGGATAATATTGGATACAGTGTTCAGATTTTTTTCCCTTTCTGTTACAGTGTCATTTTGTCCAGGCTTATTCATCCTATGCTGTATGTAATATCGACCATTTCCTTATTCTCACTCAATGAAACAATATTTTTTAAATTCCTTCATCACTGTAAAACTTGTTTCAAAAGTATTTTAAAGTCCATCCTTTTAATATGAATTTGGGTGATTAAGATGTAGTCCATTTACTCAAGTCCAGATTAAACGCAATGAATTAATCCGGTCTAGTTTTGTTAAATACTGAGGAATCTATTGTATTTGCAACATTCTAAACATTACTAATAATTTAATATGTTCCTTGAACATAATTTAAATGTGTATTTAAAAATTAATAGTGCATTTTTCATATTTACGCTATACTAGATGTACACAGTGGTTTATAAACAATGCTCTAGGATAAATCCTGAAAAAAATTTGGAAAAAATTCAAGACAACAATTTAAATGAAATATTTAGTGCAAATCATCTTATATAGAGGCTTCAAATGAATGGCCTGGTTTACATTTCAAAAGCTAATGGGCTCGACTCTTACTATGAGGGATGCTTATAGATGTTTGGAGTTCATTAGTTTCTGTTGAATTAGACCACGAGTGCAGACATTAGTCGCAGAGCAAAAACCTAATAAAATAAAGATTTTGTATTTCATACCTAAGATTTAAACCTGGAGTTTGTCAGCTGGCTTTGCATACCAAAAAGAAAGGATTAATAGTAAGTTGTGGAAAAATTATGCACTAGTCTATTCCCTCTAAATCAGGTCCTCAAAATATTAATGATGTCAATGGTTAACTATTAATAAAATGATTTGAATTTGAAAAAATTCACATCAACTTTAGAAGCAGTATGTGGATTGGTTGGCAGTGAGGGCACAGTCGGAATTCTCGAAACAATCCCAGATTAACGCGTGTGGGGGAACCGGATGCGTGATCACCCTGAATTACTCCCTCATTATGATCCTAAATTTCCGCAGCAAACAGTCGCTCGCTGCGGTAATTTTTACCGTATACAAAATTAGCAGTACTTTATCTCGTTCTACCTCTCCGATCCACTAACCCCTCTCTTTGCAGAAGGGGAAATAAAACGTCCCTCAATTACCACCCACCCACGAAATTTTCAAATTTGAAAGGGAGGTAAATGTTGGGTAAGAGCAGGTGGCATTTTTGCTCCGCAGAATGGTTAGATACAGGCGAAGCAATTGATGCTGCTGCTGCTGCCGGGGGGAGAACTGATTGCATTGATTGACCCCGCCAACCCCGAACGGAACGACGTCCTCCCCCTGCTGTAGCTGTCAACCTCCTCCACCCCCGCGGTGGCAATAGAGGAATAGGTGTCTCGCTGTTTTTATTTGCAAATGATGCCCAGAGAGGTAACTAACATTTGTGAGAAATGGCCTGGTAGTGGAAAGTAAGTAGGCATTGTCGGGAATGGTGTTTTTTATTCGTTTGTTTATTTAAATTTCCTTCGCACCGCTCCTGTTTTTTTTTTTTTGAGCCCAGCGTTGGGGTGTGAAGAATGAGGGTCGAGGTTGTGGGCCGATTCCGGAATCATTAGTTTCAGAGAAGAGGCAATGTGGTAAAAATTTAATCAGTGTTTATGAGTTTTTTTCCCTCTTTGCTTAGGAAAAAAAGGGAATTAAAATGAGGAATTTACTGATTTATGGTATAAATACTTGCTCACATCTACATATATCTGCACTTGTATATTTGCACACATGTAAACGTACATATATATATGTATCTACAACGTATATATATATATATATATATATATATATATATATATATATATATTTGTTTATATATACAGAACAAATAAAGAAATAAAATATTTTGGAACCTAAAAAAGTATTTTGTTTCAATTATTTATTGTTTGGCGTGGAAAGAAAACGGGAAGACACTCCAATTTTTCGTTTAATATTTTTGTTTCTAAGGAACAACGCCATTGACTTGTCATCAATAATATAAATGAAATACAATCGCACATATTAATATACCTGACATGGATGATTTTTTTAATTTATTTAATTCATTTTCAAAAAATTCCCATGTTTGATGTTCAATATACTTTATGAATAATTTATTTTTATCACGCTGAAAAGAAACTAAGAAATGATCTATGAGAGTTATAGAAAGCCCCGTTAAGCTAATACTTCCTCAAAGCGATTCGAAAAACATTTTGTAATATGTTATTGTTGTAGCAGGACTATAGAAATTCACATCCAAAATGCCACACAGTAGCAAAGGAGTAGTATATCACTTTTCGGAACTGAAGGTTCCCGGTTCGATTCTTGATTAAATGTAGCGTATAACAAGATTTCTTACTTTTCTTAGTACAATGAATGCAAAGTATCTTCCCATAAATAAAACATAAATCTTCACTAAGGTTAAACCTATTTGGCTTTCAATACAAAAATAAAAATACAACTGGAAAAAAAAAAAACGTTTGAACATATTATATCCCACTAACACATAAAAAAAAAAAAAAAAAAAAAAAAAAAAAAAAAACTCTATAAATCTTATTTTTTTAAATTTAGTATTTAATGATGATAATTTATTTTTCTCATAAATTGCAGATGCATCTAAGAAACTTGCAATAGAATACTTACAAAACCTTTATTGTTTAATACAAACATCAAATATGTTTTAATACTAAAGAGTATATTTTGATTACTTTCTTTAATTTGGTTACTTTAATACTTTCTATATTGTCCTGATAAAAAAAATTTGAGCTCCATCATTATATATTTATTAAAGCCAAATTTTGGAACCCCAATATTTTAATTAATTATGAATTAATTACGAATTTCAGAGCATTCATGTATTCAAATATATCAACAAGTTAACTATTGCTTTAAAATTAATTGTAATAGACATAGTCTGTCTTAACTTAAGTAAATATAGTAAGTGAGTTCAGTGACACTAGTTTTGACTGACGGAATTGTATTTAAATTCAAACCTAATATATCGTGAGCGACAGGTCCAAAACCATAAAATATTAGCAGCACTCATTCTAAACAAAGAATCGTTTCTTTAAAATAGCCATGAAAAGGAGGGAGATGTAGTTGAACACAATCCACCTTTGTCTTAGAAACCTATCGTTCGGCTGCATCAGCTGAAGGGAGCTCACTGTCTCAAGCTGGAAGATATTTTTTGCTACTGAAAACTCGTGTCCCCCTTCAAGACTGTTTCATCACTGAGAAGAGATTTCTTTCATTCCAACCTAAGTGGAATGTAAAAGGAATGGATGGCCAATTAAAACAATTCCATGAGTGATCTGTAAACTAAAAAAACACCCAATTGTGAAAAGAATATACTTTTTGTGTGGTCCTGCAATTACTTGCATAGTAGGTGATGATACTTTATTACGGCATTTAGTTTGAGAAAATTGCAAACATAAAATTTGGATCTAGTTTTGGAAACTACATTTTTGATGATGTATGTTTTGAAGAAAAGAGTGGTCATCTTCTGCAGTATGTGATGAGCAGCTTAACCATTCTTTCTTCAAAACAGGCTATGTTTGAGAGTTCCATAGAAATCCATTTATATTTTATGTGAAGGTTGTGTTATTATTGTTATGTGAAGGTGACTTGGAATGCGATGTTAAAAGAACACTCTTGAAATACTTACCCCGGTATTGGAGATCAACAGCAAATCATAAATTACACTGAAAATGTCTAGAAACATTCGTAACTGCACAAAATGTTTTCCTATCATTTCTCATCTTAATTCTCTTCTTCACAATCAGAGCTGTTGAGAATAATATTCTCCTTTGTGTATGAAGGCATGATATACTCCAATACAATTTTTGATTCATTGTTGTATTGAACGCAGATATCACACAGTTGTATCAAATGTGAGATTAAACCATTAAAAAAATTGACTTCATTGAGAAACAAAATAAAACCGATAATGACATTCTCCCGAATGGCGAGTTTTTATATGGTAAAATAAGTATTATTGAGTTCATAAAGATCATTATGAACTATATGACTAGAGTGGCAAAGAGTAATACTCATGATGCTCAATGAAAAAGTTCCATGACGAAGTAGTTGACACTTTATATGCTTAATATGAGACGATATATTTTTGTTGAAGACTTCTGAGCCGATCTAGCAGTCGAACGGTGAGTATTCTTGCCTTCTGTTCAACAGTTCATGGGTTCAAATCTTACCTCATACATGAAAGTTTATAATGGTTTCGAATCCAAACCATATATATCGGTCTAATTAACCTTCTTATGATATAAAAAATGATCATTAAGAGACTAGCAAACAACTTGAAGACTTCTGACACTTAAGAGCAACAGCTTGCCTTAATGTTGACTTTCACATACTCTATCGATTCGATGCGCTGATTTCAGGAAAGAACTGTGAATTTAATTCTTTGAACTGTAGAACAGACATTTGAAACCTCTAAGTCTTCTGACATAGATATTACAATTTCGATAAAGAATAAATATTCAATTACTTTTATCACTTTTTTAGTCGCAAACAGGAGGTATTCTTGGAACATTATGTAGTTCACCATGTGAGATGAGAAAAATGTTTTTGCTCAACAGCAACTTTACTTAAAAAAACTACTAATTCGTAATAACACACACTATCCATTCCATAAATTTTTCATATCTATCTCATGTCGGTGATGTTCAAGAAAATTGATTATGAAAACAAAAACAAAAATCACTGAACAAATATAGCTAACAATATGCACAAATATTATTTCTTATTTAAAATCACTCAGTTTCTTCGTACAGCTTCAGTAGCATAATAAAAAAGCCCGAAAAATAAATTAATTGTTGCTTTTATTTAGTATATATTTTATTTTTTTGTATAGTTAGTATATAATTGTTTTTTGTATAGTTTGTATAGTTAGTACATAATTATTTATTTTTTGTATAGTTTGTATAGTTAGTATATAATTGTTAATTTTTTTGTATAGTTTGTATAGCTAGTATATAATTATTTATTTTTTGTATAGTTAGTATATAATTTACTTTTTTGTATAATTAAATAAATTTTTTAGAAAGCTTAAAATTTATTTTTTATTATTAAATTATATATTCAGCCTTGATTATAACTACACATATGCTTAAATAATGATTAAGCTACAATAACACGAAATATTGTAAATTGATAATGAAATAATTTTGTATTTTTAATTATTTCAGTTTTAAATACAATATAAATAAAAAAACGCTGTAGAAATAAAAAAGTACCATGAAGATAGTTAATACTTTTAAAGCTCTACAATTGCACTTTAAATTATTGTGTCCTTAGATAAATAAGTCATAAGTTTGATATATGCCTCATCATTTCAATTAAAAAATATTTTAAAAATTGCACCAAAATACGCTAAGATTTTCAGCATAAAAAAATACTTTAAACCAAAACAATGTTAAACAGTAATACATGTAAGTAAGCAATTTAGAGAAATTTTCAAGTAAATTAAAATAAATTTAAATGAATGACATTCATAATTATGCAGTTATGAAAAATCATAATAAAAATAAGAAGTAAATATAATGTTGTTAAGAAATGATTATCTTTTATTATCAGCACTTTAAATTTTTGCGTAATGCTAAGCAATTCAGAAATTATTCTACAACATAATAATTAAGTAATGTTAACACTGTGTATAAACGTTTTTGTCTAATGCCCTGTACATACGCTTTCTAACTTTCAACTCTGCAAGGTACCGAAGTGTTACACAGGGAGCACAAAGTGGGTGTGCCATTGTAGTAATTTGTAACTTAGAATGAGGAACCAAGCAGAAGACTTTCAAGACTTGACCTGCCACCCCCACAGGTATCATTTCACTTGGAGTATATTGCAACCACAACATAGCCACCATTAGCAAACATGACGGATCTTTGATTGGAACGTGATTTAAACTCACTACCATTCGATAAGAAGAACGAATGCCCTAACCAAACAGGCACTGCGGCCTCATATACATAAATGTAATAAGTTCTGAACCATTTATTTTAACTATCTTAAAGACAATCAAATAATTAATGCTCTGCCGAAGGCCATGGGTTGGAATCTCTCTTCTAACTCAGATTTCACTACTCTTTTAATTCATTTTAAACAGAAAGTCTTGGTCTAAATAACCCTCGTATCCTCCATAGCTCAAATATGACCTGTTAATATAGCCCTCAGGTGCAAAAAAATTATCATTGAGCAAACAACAAATTAAGAATCACTTGTCTAATAGATAGCTCAACATAATTTCTCATAGAATCTTCAAACAGACTACGGTGGGCTGGTTGATTAGGGTGCTCGTTCTTGTATCGGGAGGTAGTAAGTTCGAATCTTGATAAAAACGAAGATCCGTCTTCTTCCCTAATGGTGTCCGAGGAACGTTAAATATGTCTTGGACTTAAAAAGATACGTATATCGTAAAAATGATATGTCTGAAGGTGATAGACCAAGTTTGGGGTCTTCTGCTAGGACGGCTTCGAAGACTCACTCACTTTCAGGGCAACGATAGCACATCCACTGAGTGCTCCGCTGTATAAGTTGCCATCACTTTTGCCATTTATAGTGATGAAAGGTGGAAATCCTGTAGCAGCTGTACATTAGAAATAAAAAAAATTGTCAAGCCTTGAAGATGAACATAAATAATAGTTCATGATGTTCGGGTCAAACTGACATCATGTCATCTTAGAAAAAAATATACTTTGTACCCAAAGGGATAAAAAATCCTTATAAAAATTATCAATTGTTTCACAATTTATTTCACTGTGTCAAAATTTTCTTTATGAAATGTATATTTTAAGTAAAAGCTTTTGTAAAATTAAAAAATATCATCATTACTGGACCCTTTGAAAGCTCTATCACTTTTAAAAGCTGGAAAATTTTGCTCAGTTTCTCCTTAATAGGAGTATAAGTTATAAAAGAAACTGTTTTTTTCCTCCATTTTAAATATAAATTGTCATGTTTTTTTAATTAATTATTTAATTTTATTTATTTCATTTTAACCGAGCTATATTGAGATAAATGACTCTGATAAAAAACTCTACTGATAGCGGTGATTGCTGGGAGATGCATAAACAGCCATGTTTACTAAAGGATGAAGGCTGCAAAGTTTTGCCAGCCTGCAGCAAGTGTCATCTAAAATCAGCCTCTCCTGATCATGTAATAGACAACATAGGTATAATTTTAGAGGACCGAATATCAACTTCCGCTCTCTCTTTCTCTCTCTCAATTAAATTTGCTAGATTACATGGACTCATAGAACAGATCTTGCTGTAGCTACATCATGGAGGATTAATAACATAAAACAACATTTAATTTCTTTCGACTAACCCACCCTCTTCAAAAAAAGTATGAAATATCAGTTTCAAGTGACACATTAACCATAATTTTACACACTAGGAAGCAAGTTAAATGCGGGACAGGGTGTTAATTCTAATAATATTTATTCATTATACGTTTTTTTTTTTTGATTAACTTGCACTTACGTCACATTAGAGCCACTAAAAGAGTTATTGGTGACAGCCTGAAATATTCCTCAAAAGTATTCTTTGGTATTCAATCAAATTGAGAGATGAATATATGAATTGGCACCCTCCTTTTAAACTTTCACTACTAAAAACTACTAGAAAAATAACTTTAAAAGTATGTTGTGAATTGATCAACAATCTAAGATTATAGAAAATCATTTTATCATCCCCTACGTTATTGCCTTCCACAAGGACATTTCACAAATAGTGAGCAATATAGTGATCAAGTATCGCAAGGGAGGAAACTAAAAAATTCCCTAACACCTCTCAAGCAGACGTGCATGTGAAAAGCAAAAATGCAACCTGTATCTTTCGTTGTTCAACAGTGGCTGGGATCGATCTCGTGACCTTTCGCTTTACCGAATGCTTCCTACCACTATGCTAAGTGCTCTGATCTTATCAGTACGACAATACTTAACATTCAGATTTAAGTTGACGTTTTTTGTAAACTGGAGCTCCAGTTGCTCAGTAGCTTCACGCCACTTCCATTAAAATCAGCTAAGTGAAGCATCATTTGCCACGGAAATTGAATAGAAGGGTGATCACATTCTCCCTTACTGAGTTGTGGTACTTCCGTAGACTAGAGAGAGTGTGTATGTTAAATTGTGACGTTCAAAGTTTTTCCGTTGGTGTGGTGGGGATGTGGAGAGGGGGATGCCAACTCAGGTATGACTTCGTCACCCGGCTGTAGTTCAAAATTACGAGACGCTTGTGACTAATGAGTATTCCAAAATCGTCAACCTTAAGGTACAGTCCGGGGCTCACCTGCACCTCTATATATGTATGTTAACTAGAGCCCTTACTAGATAGACTACCACGCCCCCCTTTCGTCACAAAAATGCAATCTCTTGAAAAAATTAAACGTCGTTTACTACTGCTTAAAAACCAAAATCAAATGTCATGTGTTTGTTTTGAAAATCCGTCAGCTAGTCTTTAATTAATATTTTAAAATATGTTCATCAAAGAAGATGTATTATTTACCTGTTTAAAGCGTAATACTAATTAGTAGAAACTTTGTACCTAAGAAATATTTTACAGCTTATTAATGAATATTACTAAGAAATATCATATACTACATATATCCTCTTCAAAATCATCATGCTTTACAGTGTCACTGCAACTGCATTTCCTTTTTTTTTTATTCAAATTTGTACTAAGGCTAAGAGTAAGCAGCCTTAGTACAATGTTTGTTCATGTACAGTCATATATAAAAAGATTTCTGTGTATCATACCAAGTTATTCCACAAATATAAATAATAAAATTAATATTATTTGAAATTTTGAGAGCTTGGTATACTCATTTTTGATATTAGAATTCAATATAGTTGAGAAGCATAAAGTTACATTAGTAGTAAGTAGATAAAAAAAAAAGTACAAAATACATATTTAATTTAAATATCCTTATAAAATAGGGAAAATTACTTTCCCCAATCAAAGAAATATATAATAAGAAAATTTTTACATAACCTAATCGCCTAGTAAAGATGTATGAAATATTAGTAAGAATTGAATCAAATTTAATAAAAAATATCCTGTCACATGTTCCAGAATTTTTTATATGAAATAATTCACTGGATCTTCTTTGAAAAAAAAGAAGAATTTTTCCAATTTAAATTATTTATTAATTATAGGGTACTGCAGATTAAATGAAATAGGTGCTTTAATTTTTACTCTCCTCTGATGCTTAAGAGTATTATTTGTATCTATTTATAGATTTTTTTAATCAATAATATATTTTTTTGTCTCTCCTACAATGCAGCAAATTTAATTTGAGGCCACCATGTAGTTTGATTTTAGAATGGGTTGCCTGTCAAAAAGAAATTTAATCGAAGCAATTTCTAGGTGCGTCGCAATATTTGGCACCTGCCAGGGAGGTTTACACTTTTTGGAGCTGGGGCAATTTCTTGTCGAACGAATTTCGATCCGTTTTTCCCTCCGCAACGCTGCACACGTACAGCCTTTGATTGGACGGCCGCAAAAGAAATTACGGCACCCACAATTCCTGACATTCCACTTGACCGGACGGACACGAGGTCGCTTGTTCCCTTTCCTATTGGTCACTCTCACTGACGAATGACCACATTCGAAATAAACCAGCTCTTTCTATCCATCTATTATCCTCCCCATTCCATCCTCCACCCACGCTTTCCTCCATCTATTCCCTCCACCACCACCACCATGAAACTACTGCCAGAATCAAAGAAATAGAATAATAGGAAAAGAGACGGACAAAACAGAAGAAAAAAAATTATCTTCCAGTGTGCCCCTCAGTAAAAGGGGGGAAAAATTGTCCAGTCGCATCTATTGGTCAAACCAATATGAACGCGAGAGTTGGCTTTTTTATTGGCAATTATCCTTTATATGGAGGCAAACAATGGACTAAGTAAAATAAGGAAGTAGAGGTCCCTAGGACCAGAAATGGACTTCGGCAGTGGGCGGAGGCGAGGTAGAGGGACTAGATTAGAAAAAGAGGGAGTAAATTCTATCCTGGACAGTAAATACTGTGATCAGGAGGGGGCAAAGGAATAACCGTGACTCGGAAATTGCTTGACCAGCCCAAACTCGAACGACTAGGTCTTAGAAGTCAAGTGGTACCGGAATTAACATTGTGTTCCGTAGTCCTTTACTTTTCAGCAGCAGTGAACGAGACTGATTGATATTTCTTTTATTTTTATCATCCTTTTCATTACTCAACGAAGAGAACGCAAGAGATTTTTCCAGAAATATATCTGACAGTTTAATGAAAAATACAGATACCCTAATATTACTTATGTATTCAATAATTTGTAAGAGAACTATACTCTTCAGATGATAGTAATAGGGTATTTAACCTTTAAGTACAGATTTCCTTTTGATTTTAACAAAATCATTTTGAATTAAGAACTTTTCACAACGAATTTTTCTTTATATTAATTTCTTTCAGTAATTTCTTATAACTACCTAAAATACACTCCTCATTTTATTTTCTAATTGTTTTATTGATTAATATAAATAAATATAACTAATTCATATATTAATCTTTTACTAAAAATGTTTAATTTGAAATATTTTTTTATCACCTTCAAATGTGAGTACATTTTCATACTAGTTCTATATTGCAAAGTGAATATATATTGTACTATACTATTTATTTACAGCCGCCCAACTTGCCTAATGGTTAGCGTAACTGACTACGGATGGGGAGGAACTGGGTTCAAATCCCGGATCCGGAAAGCATGCCCTTTCTCTTCCTATGTGTTTCTAGTACTTTCCTCTGATGATTGATGAATGTGGCCCGCCCTAGAAACCGATTTGTGGTGGTGTGACGTGGGTAATGCTACTCGCCTCCGTTACTTGGTTCCCAGGTGCCGACCGGGTAACGATAAAGGAGTAGCAGTTTCCGGCCTTGTTGTGGTTAAAAAAATGGTTAATCACCCAATTAACCGCCATTGAAAAAAAAAAACTATTTATTTACATAAATAAAGTACTTATTTGCCACAGAAATGTTTTTCGGCATTAAGTTAATAATGGCTGCTAAGAATGGATTATACCACACAATATTGGTTTCTGGTTGGGATAGGATGTGTTTCATATCCAAATTGTGGTTGCATCATTTGCAGTTAGCTAAAACCGCCATGAATGTTAATTTAAACGCATTGTAAAGTTACTTATGCCATGATGCAAATCGTTTCGAAACTCTACTCCCAGCCAGAACGAAGTCATGTTTTCCCTTTTCTATTGAACTCAAAATTTCACATTCCATTTAAACGACATATTTATTCGCAGGTATAGTAGTTTTTATCTATTTGTTAAGATGCAGATATTAGCTATTGCTAGTTTTAAAAGTTAATTGTTAAAATGAATATATTAGTAAACTTTTCTGCTTTTCTTTCACATTTTGAAAAAAAAATTTTAAAATTTCCGAAATTCGACAATAGATTTTTATGGCATAGAAAGTCGATGGGATAATACGTAAGTATTAAAAATTCAAATAGTATCAAAATAAGAACACCATTTAGTATATAGTTGAATATTAAAAAAGATATAAATGAAATCAATAGAAAATTAGTGATAGTCCTTTACATCATGTGTGTGTGTGTGATATTACTTTATACATCACGGTATTTGTAATGGTAAACAAGACATCAAAGAAAAGGAAAATGTGGTGTTTAAAGTATCGTAACATTGATTATAAAATAATTTTAATGATTAATGTGAATACGAAATAGTCTTCAAAAGAAAAAAAAATAAATATTTCCTCCAGATTTTTTTTTTCTTTCTTTCAAATCTGTGGAAAAATATGTTACAATTAAGAAAAAATATTCAATTATAGTTCTATATCATATTTTTCTTGTATTAATGACTATAATAAAACAAACAATTGTAAATATATCAATTTAATTTAAATTACTAGAATCCCAAGATCTCAACACAGAATTAAGTTGTTAAATAAGTTTGGCCGTATGTTTGACATGAATTTTTTTAATTATTATGTATTAAAAATTTTTCCAGGATCATGATTATATTTATTTAAATAGAAGATATTAATGATATTGACAAATGATGTGACAGATTATTAGAAATTAATTATTAAAATATTCATACTTCAACCATTGTTGATGAAACTAAGTGTTTTGCCTATAAATTAGATGCAAACTAAAATTTATTTATTTTGCTCAAAGTGCTTATAATTTAATTCTTTGGTTTTGCTTGAAAATAAAAATATTTGGTCTCATGTTTATTAATTAATAAATGTTTTATTCATGGCTGTGGTGGCCTGGTTGTTTACGACATTTACTCTCGTTTCCAGAAGATAATGGGTTTGAATCTCGACCCAACGAAAATCCTTCGTGTTCACTAATAGCGGCTGATGTACGTAAAATATGTCGTGGTTTCAATGTTTTCCCTCTGAAAGGATATCTCTGAGGGTCTTTTGCTTGGTCCCTGCTTATAAATTAAGAATACCCAGGCCAACGATTACACGCCTACTGGATGTCCTATTATATAAGTTGCCATCACTTCCTCGCTTTGCAGAGGAAGTGGTGGAAGTGGGTAAGGGAAATATTTTAAATATTAAATACGGGAATTAGAAATAAAATTCCTGTTCATAAAGTATTTCTATACCAAATTTCCTGGAGTTTAAATGCATGAAAACTGATAGAGATGTGCTTATTTGCATATGCTTATTTGTATCTCATGCATCAAATAGTGAAAATATGCCACTAACCAAAGATGCAATACGATAAACATCGCTAATACAATACAATTGTTGCTATTATAATGATAGGTTAATAAGATTTAAGTGATTTTGGACATAATTTCACAGTAGTTGCACTAGCATGCTTTGCTATACCTTGCCTTAACTTGAGTTATACAAGCTAGAAAGAAGCAATCGAATGGGAATCATCGTAATTTAGAAGCAGCGACTAAGTAAAAGACCCCAGATATGGCCTGCCGCACCAGAGATATAATTTCACATGGAGAACATTGGGACCATGACAATATTTAACATGCCTCAACCATTATTAGAGAACACAACAGATCTATATTTGGTTCGGGTTTCAAACTCATTCCTATCCGATAACAAGATCGAACGCAGTGCACAAGAAATAAGTCATAGCATCTGAAGAGATGAAATCTGAATTTTCGTGTACAGCCATCTACAAGTGACTGTGTTTTTTTAACTTTCCTATCAGACATAAAATCTTTGAATCATCCGCAGTGCAGTATAAAATGAAGCTTAAAATAATAAGACTGTGGATGACTAATGAAAATCCTTAAGCGAACAATACACCTACAAGCTGATAAGGCAAGTGTGTATGCACCGGAATATTTTCCTATATACCAAAGCAATCCAATAATTGACCTGTTACTCTCAGAATAATCATTTTACTTGGAAAACATTTCTGCTAAACTTATTTAGCTTGCTTTAGTCGAATTTGGGGAATCTTCGGTTCAGTCGGGATTTGAACTCATTATCTTATGATATTGAGCACTACGCCCTTACCAATCAAGGCGCCGAGGCTTTGAAGAGCAAGTGGCAGTATGCAAATTATTCAGCGGATTAGTTTGTATGTTCTTTTGATGCCAAGGACCCATACCTGTTCTATTATTGACAGTATGTTGCAACACTTTGCTCCTCACTTGGACCCATCAACAGCATCATTTGATTGTAGATGCCTGAAAATATGCTCTCTAACTTGACGGACAAATCTCGTCTTTAATTGTATAAGGTGGGTTAAGATTATGGAAAAGGCCTCATGAATCTATGGTCTCAATGCATCAACTGAGGACTTTTCAAGATAGTGCAACCTCTTTGATAGTATTAAACATGTTCAGATGGAGTGATATGTAACTCATTACACCTCAAGAAAGGAGTCTGGAATTCTCCCTTGTCACTTTTATTCATTCATGTTCAAGTGGATTCCGATGTATTTGCTTAATTGCAGCAGGAAAAGGAATCATTCCACTTATATAGAGTTACTCTTCTAAAGGATTCCAAGTCCACTTCTCTGATTTTAAATAGTTCAATTGACCATCTAAATATCAAAACAATAAAATTTTTTAGCATAGGTGCAATTCCTAGCAACATGCAGTTCATAAAACATTTTTACTTCATCATATTCATATGGATTTGACAATTGCTCTGAGCAGGATTCATAATGAATATTGCCTTTACGATACCTTCAATCATTAGCCGAGCTTAGGCACTTTTGCATGTTTGAAAGCTTCACTCGGTATTAACCTTTTAGGTACATTTGAATAAAATTATTAATTTAGAAATCAATTACAACATGAAATTGATTTCTAAATTAATAATTTCAACGGACCGAAAATTTAAACTAATCCATATAAAAGTATAAATAAAAAACTAAATAATCTAAAAAATTTCACGCTAATGGGATAGGAAAAAAATTCATGAAGATAAATTTAAAGAATTTGCTATACTGTGAATTCAAAGTTGCAATACGAATATAAATTAACATTAATTCAAGTATTCACAAATATAAGCAATCATTCCCTAAAAATAATTTACCAGTGATTTAGAAATTATAATAACAGTCAACACACACTTCATAAATTAAAATTATTTTGCAAAATTATCATTTCCTACTGACAAGTTAGGACAGCAGATATTTAAAATATTTATGAGAGATTTCTATACAAATGATAGGCTCAAAATATTCCAATCCGAGATCAAAATGAAAAGTTTCAAAATAAAAATAATAAATTCAGAATTGGGTATTAATACTAAAATGACACTAAACATTTCTTTGTGAAGGAAAGTGTTCACTCTAAATAGTAAAAATTGTAGATTGTGATTAGAAACAGCTCTAAGAAGATGGATAGTATTTCAAAAAATTGAATACATTTCAAAAAAGTTGAATACATTTCAAATAATAAGAACAGAATAAGTATCAAATTTTGTAAATATTCTGTACTTTGCTTTTATTATACTATTTATATAGCTCTCTTTATTAAAATTCAAACTATGATAACAAACTCAGAAACTTAATATATATTCAAGAATTTTTTATTGAAGGAAAATTGTAGAATGAAGTGTAATTTTATTGGAAACTACAATTTAATGTTAATATTTTTTTTGGGGGGGAGGAATAATTTTAAGTATTGGGCTAAAAGATTATTCAGAACAGTGGTGTCGTGCTAATTTTTTTTTTTTTACCGGAACGCGTATATTTTATTATATAGACAGGGCTGATCCTGGGTAGGCGGCCGCTCTGTGCGGTCTCATGTCCCAAATTTAACGACGGGGGTGGGGAGTTTTCCCCCAATTTTCGCCTGTTGTCAGGATCGGCCCGGTATATGCATAAAAAGGAAAGGAAACGAAAATCCTTATGAATCCCTATATATATATATATATATGTTTATTACCATAATAGGAACGTTTAATAAAAATTAGTTAACAAATTATAAAAAGTACGCATAGTAGATACTCAAACAATATTGCATAAATATTTTTAACAATACATGAAAACACTAATGGTTTTATAAAATATTCCAAATAGTTAAGGATCTTGTGTTTGAATTTTCCTTGTTTTGTTGTCATCCGCTGAACGATGAGACCTTAACCAAGTTTTTACATAATGATCTGGTTTAAATAATTGTTGTGGTGGACCATTCTTTTTTATAAATAAAAAATTTGCTAGATTTTCAATTAATATTCTATTTTTTTGTTCATTTAAAATAACATTCATATTACTGAATCCGCGCTCACACTCTGCCGAACTGCAAGGTACAATATTTATGTATCGAATTAAGATTTCTACATCTTCAGGAATTACTCCAGTATCAACATAATCTCTAAACGCATTGATACATCGCATCGGTGATGTTAAATTAAATCTGGTGCATAATGACTGGATTTCATTTTCTCCATAGCCAATTTCAATATCTGCTGGCCACTCCGTTGAATCTAGTACTCGAAATTCACTTATCAAATCATTTTCTGTATGTAGTCTTCTAGTCATATTATTAATGAGACTTACAAGGAATTGATTTCTGTTAATAATGGTAATTTTTTTATCATCTGTTAAAGTTAATGTTCCCAATTTCCTCACTTGAACAACCTCTGATGCTTCTATGAGTTTGTTTTCCTTTTTTAATATCTTTTAGTGATTCCAAATAACGAATAGTTCGACAGATTAGTTTGTCCGCATATACTATTGTTACATTTCTGTTCTGTAATGCTTCAGACAAGATGGAAAGTTCATACAAAACGTCATACATTAATGCCAAGTTAATTATAAACTGTTTAGACATGATATATTTTTTTAGACCAATGTATACACTCTGATCAGTTTTTAAACGAGGTTCATCAGTTGCGGCTTGATAAAAATGTTCAGCAAGAGATTTTAAATTTTGCCAAACTGGATTAACAGTTCTGAATGCACTAGCTATCCACCTTATTCCTAATACACGTCCTATTGTTTTAATTTCTTCTCCCAAATTTTCCAATTCATTCCAATTCCCAAATTTTCCATGATTCTAGTTCGCGTTGATTTTTAGAAGATTGATGATAAATGGTATATAATTTATCCATAAATATGTGAAAATGGTTAATACCATTTACTTCCGCTACAGCATCGTTAATAGAGAGCTCCAGACAATGATTTAAACAGTGCCACATGATTATTTTTAGAAATTTATTCAATAATTTTGTAGCTACTCCTGACCTTTTCCCTAACATTACACTTGATCCGTCACTGGTAAATGCAATTAAATTTTGTTTCAAATAATTCTCATCGAAGCCATATTTTTCCAAATTATTTGAAAGGTATTCTGTAATGGCGGATGCTGTTTGATCGGATAATCCTATTAAATAAAAAAAAAGGAATCGTGGAAAGAAATAAACAATTATTTTAAATTTTTTTTCAATATGTCAGCCAATTCTCGTTATCATAAATCATCTTTAGTTCCGGAACGCGTTCCTGTCCAAAAAGGAAGTACCGGAACGACGTTCCGGCTCGACAACACCACTGATTCTGAACACACATACAGTGAAACCAGTAATTTATAACTATATCAAGCAAAACTGAATTTAGAAATGTCTCAACTTTAAATTTGTTATTATATTTTTCGTTCTTTTTCATGATTAATTCATGTGTGTGATGGAACTATCACATCCGATTTACATTATTTGTAAGCCTATAAGTTATTTAATTTTTCCTAATTTCACCATATTTAGATTTGATTATAGCCATAGTTGAAAATAAAATATTTAGAGGCGTTTGTGTTTAATTTTTCAAATGTTAAATTGTAAAAGCATTGTAGAAATCCAATAACTTTTTCTAATTTTGAAAATGATACATAGAAGTCTACAAAATGTGTAATCGTATACATATTTTTATTGCTTTATATCTGAAATTTTTCAAATTTTTTCTATTCTCAACATAAGGCCTCAATTAATATATCAATTGTTCTATCTTTCCACGCGTAATTTATACTGAGTCAAGGTTTAATTGTTATTTATCTCAAATTTATGTTGAGTAGTACGTCTCAGGCTCGATACTAGAATTTGCTTAATCGAAATAAGAAGCAGATACTGAGGTTTCGCTTTCTATATGTACACATCAGAATAAATGATATATTTCAAGTTTTCTTCCTTGCGATTCGTTAATAGTTGTATACGAAAAACTCTTCTTGAAATGGTAAGGGCTTCATGTACTCAAATGACTTATGTGTTAGGTTATTCACTACATATTAGTTTGGGGAAAAAGAAATCCATTATTTTTACGTGAACTTTTTGTAACTTCTTTAAGATTCGCTTTGTAAAAAGGCTTAAAACAGTTTTCATGTAGATTTTTAGTACTTGTGCGAAGCTACGACTGCTGACATGCTGTCAAGCTTGATAATTTTTGATATTTTATAGACATTCTCGACCATGTTGTATCCATGCGAGGTGCATCTTTAGCATCCAAATACTCAAACGGAATCGACGAAACCAAAATTGTGCGTAACTGGTTGTTGCAGTCATATATAGGACGATAAACACCTTTCACAATTTTAGCCACCTGGTTAGCATTTTCGCCATTATAAAAGAAAAACTAAAATGTATCGAATTTTCTGTTTGTTGTCTTCTATTTTTAAAACTTTGTACTCATAACTGAATTAATCAAACAAAAAACCGCAAGAGAATATTTTAATGTCACCTTTCCAATGAGCATATATTTGAAGTTGTTTGATAGATACCTAACGAGATAGTGATCACTACAGACGTCTACCGAAAAAATAATGGATAACTTTTTCCCCAAACTAATATTATCAATACCTAAAGTTCAGGAAATTAAAAAAAAATCTGCATAATTTATTAGCTAAAATACTTTATCTTGAGAATCAAATGTGTAATAAAATGCATCAATCAAATAATTCAGTAAGCAATTAATTTTGTGAAATATGATAATAATACCAAACAATGAATTCTTATACATCAGTTGCTGCAAAGCAAATTATTGATGAAAGTTTTCTTAGGATTTATTAGAAAAAAATTAAAAATATGTTCGTGTTTTCAGACTTACGATCTGTAAAAGTGAAAATAAAAGGAATTTTATTTTCAATCAAAACAAGTGGAACACTGATTTTATCGCAATGCAAGCCTTAATTAGTACTGGCATGTATTTGTGTATAAGTTTAACGGTAAATGTATTGATATGTTTTACTGTGACAAATTTTGTTTAAGCTTTTGGTATATAGGAAAAATAAAAAAATTGAATTATTTTAATAATTCTAATATCAAATATATGCCACAGCATGCGTTCGATTGTTTCCTGCTCAAGATAAGCATCTACGATGTTAGCCTTTGCATTATTGTCCTGTAGCACAAAAGCATTACCTATTGCCTTGATATAAGGGCATACATAAATATTTAAAATGTCATCTCTATAGGTGTGAGAATTAACATGTCCATGGGAAAAGACATGGTGGTCTGTGCGTCCACTTAAAGAGATACCATCCCAAACACAGATGCCGACTGATCCATATACTTCTCTTCTATGAATGTTTGATGGATTAAAAACGAGTTTCACGTTTTCTCCAAATTAAAATGAACATACTATCGCTTTCGAGGCTGAACCTGGACTCAACCGTAAAGAGAACAGCCCTACATTGATTATGTGTTCATTGAGCATGTTGAAGAGTCCTTTGCTTATTAACGACCAATGAAAATGCTAAAAGAAAAAACCAATTAATGAGCATGCGCGGAAAAGCGCAAATTATTTCCTCCGGAGGTTGCCATAAAGAGCTCATTAGTTATAAAAACGTCTGGTTTACCACGCTTGGTGCATTTATCGCCAAGTTGGCAGAATAGGGGACCCAAAGCGCAGATTAACGGTTTCTGCCAATAGCGTGAAGTCAGTGGGACACAAATGTTTGGCACCTAGCATAAAGACTACTTTCGAGTAGCTTTTGAAGTACAGTTGATCTGGATGCCAACCTTCCGGAGCTTGCAAGGAGGGAGTATTTGGAGTTGTGCTTCTATTTTATCATGCGCATAATGACAAATATTGGTCATTGACCCTTGTGGTAGTGCATGGCCGTCTTGGCTGAACCACCTGGATGCCGTATCCGTGGTTAGGAATTGTTGCCAAAGTCTATGAATCACAGACAGACTAATACTCAGCCACTTAACCACTTCTATCTGACTTTGCCCTGCCTTTAGTCTCCCAATGATTCACCATCAAAATTGTTCAGTCAAATGATGCCCGGAGGCCATTGTTACAATTTCGGTATACCACATTTAAATCTGCCTAGTGTTTTTTTTTTTCTGTGAGGAATTTTCAAAGAAAGTGGACATTAATATATTCATATCACATTCATATATCACAATTGATAAAATCTAGAAATTCCATAGATGTGCATAAAGAAAGCATTAAAGCAATATCCTCTCCCATTTTTCAACGATATCTGTGATCGAAAAACCTGTTACTCTCGAAAACGGGGTCCTGGTATTAGGAGGTGAACCTATAATATAGGTATCAAAACAATTTTTTTCATTCGGGATCAAATAATTAATTAAACGCGCGATAAATATATCCATTATTAAAGTTATGTTTTACTTAACTGTCTTCATGTTTTACTTATGAATAAAATAAGTATGTTTTACTTATGAATAAGTAAAACATTTACTTATGAATAAGTAAAACATAAGCAACAAATAAGTAAATAAACATAACACAACAAATAAATGTTTTACTTTGGATAAGCTAATGTGATTACGATAAATATTAACTACGGGAAATGAGTGAGAATTTATTCATACTCAAAACTTGTCTGACAATATTCTATGTCTAAAATTATGACCGTTATCCGATTATAAAATTATGTTTTAATAATCGAGTAAAATATCCATTATTAAAACATAATTTTAATAATGGATGTTTTGCTCGATTATTTTTTTTCTCCAATCTATCTTGAAAATGTTCCACCAATTTATCATTTGAACTTGAAAATAATTTGTTTATATTAGCATTATTGTTTTGTTTTCTATTATCATATGTTTTATGTACATAAGCATAGGTTTAGATTTTTTCTCTAGAATTAAAAAATAAAATAAATGATTAATGACCAGTGTTGAAATCAGATTCAAAGAATAAGTCCCTGTATAAATGCCTTAATGGCACGAATATCTTGCAGAATTTCACCCAATTATTGAATCCAAAATAATATGTCTATGTATTAAAATATTGTTTGGTTTTCTGTTAACTTATATATATATATATATATATATTACATATAAAATCGTTTTCTCTTAAGGAGTCAAAGGAATTAAAAAACTAAGGAATGACAACTGCTAAAGCAACTGCCTTACATTCAACTTATTTTCTGAAAAATTAGCGACACTTCTTTTTTAATTTTTTATCCGTTGAAACTAAATGGAATAAATATATGCATGTATGATTTTTTTATAATTTTCTGTTAACTTCTGTATATAAACACAGCTTCCAACTTTTTAACTCCAGTTTCAAGCAATGAATTAAGAGATTAGCTTCCATAAATATTCGGCCGTCCTCCATTGTTCCACCATGAAAATTTTGCACCACTTCTCCCCCAGTTGTTTCATGAACTGGAGCAGGAGGAGTAGCCTCAGGGCTCCCTTGATATCTAAAATAAACTTCTATGCCAGAATTGAGATTGACCAGGCTTTCAATTGGTTGTTTTATAGCATTGCTTGTTTTGCCTTTTACTTTTTAAGTTGGGGGAGGGGAAGGACAGAGAGAGAACACAGAATTGTTTGGTTAAGAGCAACTATATAAGCCTCTCAAAACACACTATGGTATTAAAGAACACTTGATTCGGTTTTGGGCCCATTACGGTCACGCAGCTCCCCCCTTGCTGTAAGAAATGATTCCTTGTTTGCTTTCCTCCCCCTCATCTTCTCTTACCGTTACGGTTGAAGTTTATTTTCGGAGATCGTTCTTTAGCTCCGACGGCAGCCCTGTGTTTTAAAAAGGGAACTTGATAAAACGAGATGAATAAAGGAGAAAGTGGATTTCGGCGGTTAAAGTTAAAATGCACTTAATGTTTTTCGGGGTGCTTGCAAGGAAACTTGTATTGAGGCAGACGAAACAATATAAATAAAGCCAAAATACCTAACTTGTACGAAGTGTTAAAAGCTGTTTCAGGTGTACACTGATTCCACAAGAAATTTAAAGTATTGAATAAAGATAAAAAATGTTCTTTACCAGACTATTACTCATGTTTTTACTTGTTTAATCAAATTTTGGTCAATAATATTGCATTCACTATTTGGGTTTGAGGTTAGATTCGAATTTTTACTTTTTTCTAATCATTAACAATGATGTCTTTCTTTATTTACTAGGTTGGTATTTGAGAAAATAAACAGAAACGAATTTAAGTTTCACGCTTCTTCCCCATTGTTGAATAAATACTTATAGGAATAAAATACTCTAAATATTTATAAATATTTCATTTCTGACCATTATGCTAGTATTTTGAGGTTGTACCAAGTGCCTTATTATTATCAACTCTATTCTGAGAATTTTGTCACGGTTAACTTCTTCAATATTTTAAGAACCTGTATATTATAATTAGAAGCCCAGTAAAATAGTAGCAACGCTTCGTGCTCCCAAGGCCGTTGCCTTGAGATTCGGTCTTTGGATTCTATCTAGATCTAGGACGACTCAGCCTTTAATCCTATTAGTGCGTCGATTAGACTAAGTATCAAGCATGCTTGGGAAGCAATACTGAGTTTTTTTTTCCGCTAGACTGATCACTTAACCGTTACGTATGTTTCGCACCCTGTCTCAAAAACTAGTATGGGTACTGTAATCTTGACCTCACTTGGCAATCTTGCCACTGAGTTTATATTAAAATTAATATTCAAGGGATTGAAGCAGTTGTTGTTGCAACAGCATGCTTCCATGTATCTAAACTTGAATTGGTCTGTGCTAGTTAGTGGAAGCAGCCAGGTAGGAGTCTTCGTCATTTAAAAGCAAGGATCAAGCAAATAAGCCCCTAAAACTTGAACTTCCATCCCAAGAGGTATCATTTCATATGGGCGACATTTAACGTGTCCCACCCACTTTTAGTAAACACAATGGATATTCGGTTAATCTGGAATTAGAACTCACTACCTTGACATAGTGAGAAATTTACCCTAACTAACTAGACTAACGAGCTCCTAGATTGGTGCAGTGAAGAAAGATTATTTAATTATCAAATTTGTGAATTGGAGGAGTTTAATTGCAAGTCAAATTAACTGGAAATTTTTTCTTCAGAAAGCCATACCTCACCCTGAATAATGATATTATGATTATACAGTTTAAATTAAATACATGGACCTTTGTGAATGTCACAGAGAGAGAGAGAGAGAGGGAGAGTTACTTTTCCATGTATTTACAGCAATCGTATACAAAAATAAATTGTAAAAATCAAATATTATTTTAAAGGGACATATATATTGCAGTTAACCAATAGCAAATCTTGAAAGTTTTTGCTGGAGTAATGGTCAGAAATATTAATTTCAGATTTTGTCCTTTAATGCAAACTCCAATAGTTTGATAATTTTGTACCCTGAATACTATGAGAGACGACAAGATTTGTATGATACTTCTACGGACTTCCATTCTACGAAGACAGGTAAAGAAAATCACTTCTGTAATGTAATCTAAATACTAAAAATCTTTGGACTACTAAATTTTTTTACACCTTCGCTTATGAACTGATATAAAAATGGTAATAGTGAGTGAGTTAATCATTGAAAATAAATATTTTACATAGTCTCTGTACATTTCATTATACATTATCAAGTAATATCGAGTGAAAAAAAATTATAGCAAATATTCAAACCCTAAATGAAATTCTTATATCGTCTCTGATGAGTAGATATAATAACAGTGATAATGAGTGAGCTTACTACTTGAATTTTTATTTTATATAAAACTCAATAGACTTCTTGAAATGAAATTGTGCTACATTTTATAGTTTATTCAATTTTTCTTAGTGTAATTCTTGTTGTGTTTGCTGGTAAATATTTAGTGCTGTAATTTTTAGGTTGAGATCGTAATGTTGTATCCACTTCTTATAACACAACTGCAGATTAATTTTATCTAAGAAACTAATTTAGTTTTAATTTATGATGATAGATTTTTTTAACAAGACGAGAAGTGATGAGCCTTCTCTGAATGCAGAGTAAATTCTGATGTTTTACCATTCTGGAACTTCAAGATCTTCACACCATGTAATTGACTCTTGAACATCAACCAGGAATAGCAGCCTTATGCAACCATTATCAATGACCGTGTGAAAAAGTGACCATAGAGTTTTAATCAATCAATAAAATCCAAATCAATTTTCTTAAATCAATTGAAAACACTCACATGAATACCATACATTGTTTTCTAATTCGTCATCTATTCTTGTCTAATTTCCGATGTCTAAGGTCATAAGGGGATGTGTTGGACATTGCGTCATAATGAAATAGCGACATCGAATGAACTAATTGTTTTAGCTATTTTTTTTTAAATTCATTTTTGAAATAGTTACATGAAAATATGATGTGAGGTTGCTTAAAAAATAATCAGATATATCTGTTAATAGGATTTTAAAAAGGAATTAAAAATTTTTTTACGGAAATCTTTTTAAAGAGAAGTTTTTTATTAATGTAATTTCATTTCCCCTTTATTTCTTTCATCTATTATCATTCAACAGTAAATAGCTCCATACTTTTCAATGCTTTTAAACAACATTTCTTGTAACTTATGCCATATTATTGCTATTGTTTCAATTTGAAAAGTTTTCCTCTTGGTCTTGATCTTAAGAATATCTTAAAAACATGAATTAAGGATTCTGAAAATAAGTACTGAAGAGGAAAATGATCTTTAATGTATATATTTTGTTTCTTTTCTCTTTCCTTACTTTTGATATCCATAAATGCATACGTTTTTATCATAATCAGTAATTATAACAAAAATATTTTCACACTTCAATTTCATAGTTGTTTATTCATTATAGACGCTGAATAATTTTAATTAGCTAATTTCTTGTAAACTAATTTAATTTTGAGCAAAATATGATGACGCTAATCATTAGTATTTATTTATAATTTTTAGTTATTATGAATGACCCATACCAATATTTTTTAAATAAATTCTCGTTCCGGTGCTCTACTATACAGGAAGTAGCGTCATAATTTAATTAAAAATATTTACACTTCTAGAATTTCACTCCAACTGTTCTCACAAGTTTTGATGTTCTCACTGATGGGTCTTCGCGACCACCAAATTTCATTTCGTAGCATGGAATTTTTTTTTTTTTACCCCTCCTCCATTTTGAGATTCCATTATTTTCTTCGATTCGCGGCAAGAGAGTTTCTAGAGTTAATTATTTTTCCAGCCCAATGGAAGCCATGTTACAGAGCGTGATTATTCACGACGGTGTCAGAGATCGTCTGCTCATTCATCAGTCACGTGGCACGGAGCGGAAGGATACAGCCAGAGGAGGAGGGGGAAGGAGGGAACTCTTACATCATAGGCAGAAACCGATGGAAAATTCATTCTCTTTTACCATTTTGTTGTAATCTTTCTCTTTTCACACCTTTTTTTTACCCTTATTCCCATCTTCTAGTATTTTTTTTTTCATTTTATCAACACGAAGAGAATGCAGAAGAGCACTTTTTTTAATTTAAGTTTGGAACAAAAATGAGGTGTTAGATTTTGCGGTGGGGGCTCAGCTGTATTTTTGCACCGCCTATATCGCTATTTTTCCCCGACTGCCTCCAAATATTTGTAACGAGCTCCGGTAATTGCAGAAAATGCAAATTCTTTTCGCTTTCTTATCTGAACTGTCAGAGTATGTGGTATAATTAAAACGAATCGTAAAATGTTTAATTTGGGGGACGGGTCTTTTTATATAGCACTCAAGCATAATTAAATTTTACTTTTTTTGCAATAATTGTACAAGATACTTTATAAGTGGGACTGATTACATATTAATAATCTACTTACGATATACTTATTTTCTTTCGTATTAATGCTTCTCATCAAAGAATAAGAAGCATTTTAAAATTTTTTTCCATAAATGTTGCGATTATTATTCATAATTATATCTCCAAACGAATTAATAAAAAAATATTTAAAAATAAATTAGTAAATAACTCTAAGCTAATAACTTTGTTTTAATTCAAAAATTAAATATCAGTATGTTTTTATAAGCATAACTTGTAAAAAATTGCTTATTATTTACAACGTATCTTATTTTAGGAAATATATATAACTCTACACAACCCTTCATAATATATTTCTGATGACAAATCTCAAAACTATTATTTATGTATTTAGATTTGATACCAAAAACGGTTTTATTTTGCAAAATATTTATCGGGTGATTAACGAGTGTAATTTATAACTGTTTACAAATTTAAAAAGATCATTTGACCATCAATTAATATTCTGGTGCGATATCTTTGTAATTGTAGTAAAATGTGGTGACAAGAAATCCCGTATTCAAACCGGCCTTCCACCCTTTCATGCAAATAAAAAAAAGGATTGAGGATAGGTTTAATGTATTCAAATCGTAAAATTGACGCACTTTTATATAATTTTTTATTCATATCCTTACAATCTGATAAATTAATTTTGATTTTATTTGAATAGATTATCACATCAATTTTTTAAATCGAGTTACAAGTTTGTTTCTTCAGCTATTCAAATGTAATGAATGACTTCATAAACTTTTGATTCAACAAGTCAATGTCTTACTCAATGTTTCTTCATAAAGAATAAAATTCAAGCAAATTTTGCAGTTTTGGGATATTTTTTAAATAAAATTGCTCCTGCAAAAGCAATGCATTGTTCCTTTCATTCTAAGCGTAATATATAAAATCATTCACGGTATAAATTAAGTAAAAAAATTCCATGTTTCAATTACTTAAAAATACGTTTTTTTATTTTTCATTGTCGTATTTTCTTCCTTTTAAATGTAAAAGAGAAAGGAGATTTGCAGTGAAAGCAACTAACTTTGAAACAGTTATCATTTTGAACCCATACACAGCCAATGAAGTTTTGAGCATTTGCGATTTAGTCCTATTCCTGAAGTGATTCCTCTTTTTAGGATTTTATATCTGTGTAATTTTCATCTTAAGTATGCTTTCTTCCTTACCAACATTATTAATTATTTCATTTGTCACAAGAGAATGAATTTTATGGTTACTTGTATTCTATTTAACACTGGGTTTACAAACACATATTCCTTATAGATCTATCTCTTCGAACACGCGTTAATTGGATACACGAATGTTTTCAGTTTGGTGACATTTTTAGCTGATTTCCTTGTATCTGGCAGGCTGGTTCTTATAACGTCATAGAGATGGAGAATAATAAGAATTATGTAAAAAATTCTATTTTGACAGATGACCCTAGTGTTTACGTCATTGCGAAGAAATCAAGAACATTTTATTCTATTTTCCTATTTTAATTAATATACTTATATTTTCTTTTTTAAATCTTAATATTTCAAAAATATATATTTAAGCTTTTTTTTTATCAGATTTAATTTTTTATTCAGAAATTTATTACGTCATATTGGCAACATTTTATAGTCACCAAAAGAATTAAAAAATTGGCATGAGGGGTCTTACGAGATCTGAGCATAAACTTTTAAATGAGACTTTAGAAGGCAAAAAGTAAACTTTTGCAAACTTCTGTATGTATTTACCTCGCTACAATAATAAACTTCCATACTAAAAAATGCGATCGTTTTTTGTAATTTTCATGAAAAAAAATTAAACTGCATCAAAACTCAATTCCCGCTTCTCGTAAAACTTTTGTAAAAGCCATTATCTTAAGCTTATTAGCAAACTTAAAAGACTTTACAGAAAATTAGATTTTTCAAAGTTTACACTTTACTGTTGTTGCTTGAAGACCTTTATGTGAGAGTAATTTCTGTAAAATTGACCGTTTTGAACTATTATCAGCTCCTTACTGTTCTAATCTTTTAACATGCCTTTGTCATTAAAATTTCAACTTATTTTTGCTTGTCACTCATCCGTGGGGCAAATATTTTAGGAAAACTTCAACCCACGAACTGTTGAAGCAGAACAGAGCTTGCAACACCATTGTCAACTCTGCTATGCAGTCTGTGAATTATTACTCCAGATAAATTTTTTCATGAATTGATTTATATTTTGAAGATTCTCTCTCATTTCATACCGTATTCGTGGTGCTGATTTTTTTTCAAATATGATCAAATTTGTCCTGATCTGATTCCCCAAACATCAAAAATTCTAGTAAGTACTATAAAACCTAATAACCTGTGGCGTGACAATCCACATGTAGTCCAAGGCCTAAAGTGCCCATATCTGTTTCCCCAACTGAGTGCCAGAGGGGGCGAAGCATATTGTCCCGGTTAGGTGGTCAGATCAATGCAAAACCTCAAAAGTTTAAATCCTAAACATGCTTTGTATTCACTTTATCAACCTGCTGCTGGGATGAAAGTATAAGTTGACCTTGCCAAGCCAGAGGATTGAACCTTAGAACTGTGCCTTGGTAGCACTTTGTAGCTTTGTAGCACTAACTAGCACTACCCCTAATCCATCGGGTCTCAGTACATATATATTTTGCTTATTTAATTTCATATTTTCTAAGATGATTTTTGTATAGAATATTTCGCAAAATTTTCACTTATTTCGTTTTGCAATGGAATGCTCGTTCATTTTATTGACTTTGGGTTCATTTGAGTAACTTTTACTCCTTTTTACGCTCTTAAATTATACTATTTGGAAATATTATTCTTTTTTCTGAGAGATCCCGGAGGGAATGGTTCTATAATGTCAAATGGCTTTGTTTGGTCTGGTTCGCTCATTCATTATTAAATATTTGAAATGAAGGCTATTTTGTCAGTCTTACTTTTTAAAATGGATTCTAAAACGCAATAAATAACTACTCCCCAGATGGGAATCAAATCTACGAATTGAATCGTTGAATGAATGGCCAGATCATTATCTTTTTTTGCAAACTCAGCTCGCTTCCAAAAACTTATTTCAGAGTGACAAAAAAACTACCAAGTACACACTTATTATGAAATTATTGTTAGTGTCATAATATTTGCAAAATCTATGTCTAATAATAATGAATCGTAAGAAACTATAGATAACACAGGTAAAGTTTAGCCTACATGCTTAAAATTTGTTTTTAAAATCATACTTTTTAAAGTAATAATTCTATGGTATTATTTACAAAAACAAGTATGTTATGACATTAGAATCAAATTATACTGATCCATTTCTAATTTATATTTTATTTAGTGAGCATGTCAATAAATTAAAGATAATACTGTATTGAAACAGGACTATTAATTTAACAAGAATTTTTAAAAACGAATCTATGGTCATAATATTAATTAAAGTTTTTGTATAAATAGTGTGTATTTAAACATTTAAAGTATATATATATATATATATATATATATATAACAAATTTTTATAAATGTAAATTTGCTTTTTCTAATGATTCGATATGTAAGATCTTGGAAGGTTTTAAAGAATTTGCTTATATTACAAATGCTAAGTTTAAAAATAAATTGTTTAAAATTTATTACTTTTAAATAATTATTATAGCAGGATACTTTTCTGAAGAAACTTATAAACACATCATCAATTATCTGCGTTCTGCCCAAATAATGCAACAGGTTGCCTATGTAGTTAATTTAAAACATTGATTATCTCTAACAGTAAGAAAGTAGGATTTAATTGCATTCACTCGCATCTAAAAGTTAGACTTTTGTTCAAAAGTCTACTGTTTAAATTATGAGCTTTTTTAAGAACAATTCACCAAGATTACTTGAAAAAAAAAATGAGAAAGCTGTTTGAAAAAAAAAAATGAAGCATTACAATTTTGTGACATGAGATGTGATAGTTGATGATCGTGAGGTTTGACTTGACTCGCCATCAACACCAGAGCATTACTACAGGAAGTAAATATCTGGAATACATTCTTTTCCTTGTTTATTTATTATTAACTGAGCTGAAGACCCAGGCCGTGAGCGGAAGTGAGCAGACGTATGTGTGAGTACACGGAGGCTCTCATATTCGTGCGCTTCATATCCGGAGACAAGAAATGCATTAGGGCCATTTATTCCTGGTGAGCGAAGACAATGTCCTGCAAGGGATGTTCCTTATAACTAATACATAACCCATGTCTGCCAATGCATTTACAAAAGCAGCAGCAGCCGGGGAGGGGCGCTCCATTCACTGTTATCATCGGAGCCTTGCCTCTTAATTGCCCTTAATTACCGGACAACAATGTAACCCCGTGTCGGCCTAATGGATTTGACAATGGCGCGCACATATACTGAATAATGTATCATAGAGCGAGAGAACGCGGGCCCAATTAAATGTAATTGCCGAACTGGGAACCAACTAATTGGCTTCATTACACTGCTGCGCTAATCCGTTTAGGAGGAATTATGTAGCAGAAATTTAATGTGTAACCTTCGCCTGTGTGCCTGCGCCCTAATTGAGTTAAGGCGTTTGCGACGGAATACACAGCCGACTTTCTGCGGGGGTGGGGGCAAAGATGTAAATTGGGGGGACGTGTTCTTCGCCTGCTAAAAATGGAACCGCTTCACTCTGCCCGGAATGAAAATTTATGTAGAGGAACGCTGTTGGTACAGAGGGGGAGGGTAGAAAAAAATAGTTGTGTGTGAAGACGGCAAAGAATGTAAAAAGGAAGAAATGATGATCCATAAAGTAATTTTTTAAGGACCTTCCGACGAACAGAATTTAGTAATTGGTTTATTTGATAAGAAAAAGGAGATAAAAAAAAATAAAGGAAAATTGAATTATAAGATTAATAGCTGAAGGAGTTGGAGGAACGAGTCTGCAGCGCTCTCTTCGCAAGAAATCATACAAAACGTTGTTAACTTATGTGAAACTTCAATATTGATGGACCAAACTTTGCTCCCAAGTTGTAACTCTATGATTGGATAAGAACTCATTGAGGACGATTTTGGCCATAAATACGCTAGAAAATTGTGCATAGTGTTTTTTACCTAAGGTAGCATGAATTAAATAATGAACATTTATATTGTTTGAAACTGCCTGATTATTAATGAAATTTGTTCTTTATGACATAATACAAATTAATTACTTTGATGAATGCAATTTTCTAATTTTTAATAAATCTCCTTACATTGTACATTTGCTTAAGTATACCCAGATTCAAGAATAAGAAGTCAAATATGACATGTATTGGTGCTTTGTCATTTAAAGATGCAATTTTAATGCTAAGTCTATAATGTGTATGAACTTGATTAGAATAACAATGATTGAATTATAAAATTCTAATATAAAAGATAATGCTTATAATATTAAGTAAATTTTTAAAAATATGATGATGAAAAAGAATTTAAGTTCAATATAGATTTAAATAAAATAATTGTTTCTTTATTGCATAAAACTAAATTATATACAAGTAAAATATTTAAGACAAAAACGGGGAAAGTTAAAAGAAAATATTCGGGGATAATGTTAAAACTTTGCGATTCATTGAAAAATTAAATAAGATCTGAGATATATTTGCAAAACATCCTATATTAAAGTAAAATAAAAAATCTACGATATCACAATTAAATATCAATTCATCAAACATCTTAAAATAATTCTCGACTAGAGATCATAGTGTTGTCATTATTTCGATTACATGAAACAAAAAAAAAAAAAGCAATGTAAAAAAATCATCTTTTTTTATTACTGTATCAAGTAATAGAGTGCGTTTGGTACATCGTTGGAAGGAATCATACTCGGAAAAAATTTTAACAGCATTTCGCTCGACAAGTATTAATGAGATAAATATATTTCAATTTTTGATAATTAGTTACATCCTATTTTAAGTTATCAAGCAATTTATCATCAGAAATTCATTTTGTATGTATCAGTTGTCTAGTTTTGCTCCAGAAAAGTTCTTTTTTTCTGAAAAATAAATGTATCAATATCAGAATGACATTATCAATATGTCTCATTATCATAATATTCTTGTATTTTATATTGAGATTCAATTTTTTGTTACTCGATTAAACCATTCAAGAGTATTAGAAAGTAATTTAAGCAGCTGAAAAATTATTTAAATGGTGATAGAAAATTAAAGTAATGAAATTAAACAAATTGAAATATTCTAAGCCCTTATTGAGAAATATATACTTAAAATTAAAGCAAGAGGCATGAATTTATAAGTTTAACCAATGAAATAATTTGTCCTTGGTTTTTAAATGTTGCTTGTTGTTGTTTTTTATCCTATCTAATTAGCCAATAAACTAAACCACGTCCATTAAACCATGAATTAACAAAAAGTCCAGAATAAGAAGACTTCGAAACAAGTCCTTTTTATCAAGTCATTAACAGGAAAGTATATGTTCAGGGGGAAAATGCTTGATGTTGCATTTCCTGCAAGGAAGATTTTGTTACCTTGATCAATTCTAAAGCATTTCAGTGTCCACTTTATTAATCTTGATAATGTTGCCTGCTATATGGTTTATATTACATTTATTTTGATAAATAAATTACAACGATACACAATACAAACATATACATTAATGAAAAACTATTATATATGCATAATAAAACGCACATACATTAACGAAAATACTACAATAACAAAAATTACGATTTGCAAAAAGTGCATTGTATTGTATCTTTCGTAAATCAGTTTCTCTTATTTTTTAATTTTTGCAATTTTCTTAGCCACCAGTATGCCTATATTTCAAAGATTTACAATTCTTATAAATATATTATTTTTTTAGAAGTAATTTTCTTGATATTCTCAAAACATTATAAAATAATGATGAATGCTTAAACTTTATGCATTTTCTTGATACATTTTCTTAAACATTGCTGTTGCCACACAATTTACAAGCCTGTGATTATCGTAGATAGTGGTAATAATAAATCAAATACTCTTTTTAGAGATACATACAATATGGACCATCAATTTAGTAAGAGGGATCGTCAATTTGTGCATATCATAGATAGTGATAATAATAAAACAAATATTCTTCTTGGAGATACACACCATATGGATAATGAATTTAATAACATAGACCATCAATTTGTTACATGTAACAACAACAATTTAGTAACATGGACAACCATTCATATCATATCATAGATAGTAGTAATAATAAATCAAATACTCTTCTTGGAAATATACACAATATAGACCATCAATTTAGCACAGATCATGTTTTCATCTTCTGAAGCTAGAGATACTGCATGTAGGACTCATATCTTCAACAATACAGTTCCTTTCCTTAAAGCAAAATATCCAGTTTACATGGTATTAAAGAAAAAATCATCGTTTCCAGTTTTTTTTTTTTAAACTTCAATTCAGTATTTACTGAACTTCCTTAAAGAAGTTTAATTTTCATGCTAGTCTGTATGCATGAGATTAGTATGAAAATTATGTAGCATGTAGTTTTTATATGCTCCTAAAAGCAATTATAAAATTAAGAAACAAATTTAAACATTATTATATTATTCTTTCATACCAAACTCGTGTTTCTTTAGCTTTGGGTGTGAGCCCATAACTAGTCAAAAATTTGTCAGCACTTTCTTATATTTCTCTTATAAGCTGAAAGAATAGACAGAGAAAAAGACTGTAGAAAAATAACATTTATAAAATCATAGTGAATATGATATATTAACTACACTTTTTTTCGAAGCTTTTTCCTATTAGATAATTACTGTATTCTGAATTATATTCTTTGTAAATCAAAGTTATAATTTATGACGGTCCATCAAAAAGTATATCAAGATTAGGCTTTTGTAAAATAATATATATATATATATAT
>JAPDSC010043601.1:35158-53100 GCA_026290005.1 Latrodectus geometricus
ATATATATATATATATATATATATATATATATATATAAAGTAAGATATAATTAGAGGATCAAGATAAAAAAAAGAAGAAATTATACAATTTAATATCAATAAAAATCACAAAATCAAAAAATCAAGAAGAACAATGTAATATAATATAAATAAAGAAAACGCATAGAGACCAAGTCTTTATCAGGAGGGAGATGGTCAAGTATGCAAATAAGACACCCCTTTTTTTTTCTTTTTCGTGCTATTCTCCCAAAGAGTGCCTCTATAAGAAAAAAATACAACTATATTAAAATTGAAATAAATGGAATCAAAGTAATAGATTGAAAAATAAGCAAAGCAATGCAACGAGAAAAATATATTAAATACAGAAGAATATGGTTGCCAAAAGTAATAGGATAATTTTTACGACTTAAATTAAGATGTTAAAGTAGTTTAAAATTTTTTAATGTAGATTAAAAATTAAAGTATAGTCAAAGTGGAAGTAGGTGTTTTCGGGATTCTTATAAGAACTTCAATGCTTGAGTGGCCCTCCTGTAGTTATAAAACTACGTTACTTCAATGTAACAAGTGATTCCCTACTTCCTACATATTTTAAAATAAAATCAATAGGAAAATCATTATTTTTAAGTTGATTAACTACGCGATTAACTTGTTTTTCGAAAAATTTTAGATTATTGCAAATATGATACGTACCTTTTAATTCATTAAGTACTACATTTTTGTAAATTTTTAAAGAGGTGTTGAATTTCCAATAAATTAGTTTATTAACTTTAAAATTAAATTCACTGGTTTTATCAAAAATATCTATAAATGCAGTTGAACTTTCAATGTTTATAAATAAATCTAAGAATTCACTGTTATTGTAAGAAATGTTGGTTTTAATAAGGGAAAGTTCTTTTGGATAAATTGATTTAGAAACATCACTACAATCTAAATTATTGAAAGAAATAAAATCGTCAATGTACGTAAAAGCAAAAATATATTGAAAAATAAATTTTTTTTAAAATAATGTAAAAATAAACTAGAAAGTGAGCTTGAAAAATTTAAACCTTGTGGAATACTGCAATTTTGAATAAA
The DNA here is from genome assembly GCA_026290005.1 of Latrodectus geometricus. Lineage (NCBI taxonomy): Eukaryota > Metazoa > Arthropoda > Arachnida > Araneae > Theridiidae > Latrodectus > Latrodectus geometricus. The sequence continues at coordinate 36,233 of JAPDSC010043601.1, forward strand.
AATATTTTCATCGTTATAAATATAGTTATTATACAAACAAAGTTTGACCAAATTGTTCCAGTAATCAAAATCAATACCCAATAAGACCCTATAATCCTGATAATAAAAATACGGAACATAACTCAATTTGCTAATAGGAATACTTGTAAAAAGATGTATGAATTCAAATAAATTAATATTATAAATAAAATTATTTGACAGAAAGTCCAAATCCGGTCTATTATTATTAATTACCTAAGTAGCTTTAGATTTGACAATTTGTTCCAGAATTATTTTAAAAATTTTGGCAAAAATTAAACTTGGTTTATTTATATAAGAATTAGTGCCGCAAGTAATGAATCTAAATTTAATAGGAAACTAATGAAATTTAAGTTTAACTGTTAAAGAAGAAAATTGTAATTTATAATTGTTTACATTTAAAAGATTATAAAAACATAGAATTTTTTATTAATGATGTTGGCGGTAGAATTTAAAAGTTTGTAGGTATTAGAGTTTAAATTTTCTTTATCAATTAAATTTAAATAAAATTTTTTAAAAAGAATGCATACTTATTAAAAACTTCATCAACAAGTGTAATAATTACGTTGTCTTTAAGAATTTTAATAGCAAGAATAGCACGAATATTTTTAGTCCTTTGTCTTTCGTGTTAGTCAGAAAACGGTGTCTTATTTGCATAGTTGACCATTTCCCTCCTGATAATGACGTGTCCCTATGCCTTTTCCTTATTTATATTTATATTATATTACATTGTTTTTTTTATTTTCTGGTTTTGTCTTATTGATATTAAATATTATAGTTTCTTTTTTGTTTTATGTTGATCTTCTAATTACGTCTCATCGTACTTAATTTATATCGGCGTTTTTCTCAATAGCTACTTTTCGCTGGTTTAATTGCCTATAATATTTGTTGGTAGGTATTGTGTTTACTTTTCCTAAACATTGTATTTAATGCTTTATATTATATTGTATTATATATATATATAAATTGAATAAGAAATTTAAAATTTTGTAACTTCTATGAATAAAGCATTGCACTTTACCACAAAGCATATAATTTTTATTTTAAAAAAGTCTTAATTTTTCAGCTATGTATATTGATAATTTTCTTCCAATAGTCACTGAAAATATGTATAAGGTAATTTACAATAAAAGTTGTTTCTAAGAGAATTCATTTATTTAAATATTGTGATATTATTTAAAATTTAACAAAACTGAAACAATTGCATTCTTACAAATTTAAATTAACATTAGAATTAAATTTAAAAAAAAAATAAATGCATACACATTTAAAAGAAGTTTTTTTCCAATGATTAAATGTTATTTTCTGTAACATATAATCACACTTTTTCTATCTATCAAATTAAAATTGTTAGTTGCATTGTAACGCTTCAACATTGTTTTTTTAAAAAAAAGTTAAACAAAATTGAGAACAAGGAAGCTATAAAACAAAAGCTCTCTGAGAGGGTGGGTGACGTATCTCAAAATAGAAACCTGCAATAACGGAGTAAATATTCCGGGCCCCATAAAACAACAGAAATGCAAGGACTCTTAGGCCATCTCCAGGGGGAGGAGGGATGGGTGTGCTGTAGATTCGGACAGGGAGAGAGTACTATTCCACTAAAAGCTATAGAATATGGGCGTCAAAAGTCCATCGATGGGCTATTGTCTCCAGGTCCCTAGGGTGCCTAGAGAAGCACTCTAGTACCGTCTTTCAGCTCGTTAATCTTCATAGCACCTTTCTCTCAGGTGCCCCCATCATCTTCATTACCTGCACAAGAAGGTGAGTTCCCTTTTTTTGTATCCTTGCCATTCAAGGAATTCCTTTTTTTCCCCTTGTTTTTTTTCCCTATCCATCTCGTGAGCTGATCCAGACAATGCGTGGACATTGCGTAGGGATTATACCAGCAGGGAAAATGTCTCTTCCTTGCCAGATTTTTTTTTCTTCTTCTGGAGTGTTATTTTTTTCAGGTTTTTTCGAGTAAAGCTGTCGATGGTGAACAAGAAGATTGGGAGTATTTTATGCAATAAATAAAGATGAGAGCTTCGTACCGTTGTTTCGCATCGGTCACTGTTCTTCTCGAGGTTCTGAGTTAAGCTGTGAAAGGGAAAAACACTAAGCCTTTCATGGGAAATCGTGGGACCTTAGGGAAAAAAAGTGAAATGAACGTAGTGGGCGATCGTAAGATTTGATGACGCTGAGAATGGTCAAGAGATAGTGATAAAGACTAAGCAGTTTGTGTATATTTCTATTCAGAAAAAAAATTACTTCCATCTTTCAAACTTTATTTTCCTTTTTTTTTAATATTTCAGTATTTAAATACTAGAAATACTTTAAATAAAATTGTCAAGAGAAGGAATTTTCAAATTAGTATTAAATTGCATTTAATTTGGTCTACATTTCAAAGCTTTTCAAATATATCTGCCTAATAAAACTATAAAAATTCTAGCAAAATTTCCAACTTATTTTTTTCATATTTTTTAAAAAATAGCTTGTTATATTAAAACAAATCAGCTTTGAACTTTTTAAGCATATTTTTACGTGTTGCTCATTTAAGAAAGTAACATAAGGTATTAATGTTAGAGTAACATAAAGTATTAATTTTATTTGTACAAAGAAACATGGAATTAATGCTTTATGTTGCACACTATTGAAGTAAAAATTTTTTACTTTTAATTATCCTTTATCTCTTTCTTACAGCAGAATATTAAGAAAGTATAACATCAGTAGCAAATGTTAATTTTGATACATTGTTTGTAATTACATTTGAAGTCAGGAAGTTTGATAATTTCATTCCCTAATTTCTTATAAACTTGTTTAACGCAACTTGAAAAACACTTGTACATTTAAATTTTGCTTATTTAAAATTGAAATTTTAGTTCCAATACATTGTAATCAGTAATCGTGATAAGTACCAAAAGTGATCTAGTGGTCTGTGATTTCTCAAAAAATTATCAGCTTTTTTACCTTTGATGAACCTATTAATCAAAGTAAAGACTGCATTAAATATTTACATTACAATATTTAATGCAGTCTTTACTTTGCTTAATTACTTGGTAATAAATACAAGGCTCAACATGATCTAGAGATAGGACGGTACTCTTCAGAGAGAAAGTTTCCAAGCTCGAACTCAATCATTATTGAACAGCTGAAAATAGACGTTGCACTTCTGCCTTTTACATGCACATTTATTGGAATGGGTGCTTGGAGGTTTTTCAAAGTTTTCTCCCTTAGGGCTCAAGAATATGTCACAGTATCAGTGACATATTCTATGAAAATTCTTCCTGAAAAGCAATTTAGGTAATGGATATAAATAGGCTTTACAACTGTCATAGTCAGGCTGCCTTCTTTGAGATGTCGAAGTAAAGGGCAATCGCGCGTACCTGTGATTGAGATTCATTAGATTTTGTAATTATATTTTCGCAACCTTATTGTATCCCTACAAAACTAATGGGGAAGTAAGTATTTTGGTAAAAGTTTAGTAACGGGTACCCCTTGAATTTTTGGTGACTTTTTCGACACTAACAAATGTCAAAATGTGAGTAACAAAATGGCGGTTGCTGCTGCACAAAAACTAAACTGAGATAAAATTAGGTGTTTTACCATAATTTTTAACATAAAGCATAAATGATTTAACTTAAATCACAACACTTTTAGTAAGTTAATAAGTTAGTTAATGTAACTAAATTAATATCAATTTTCATATTTTTAATAGAATAAGAGTTTTGAAGTTTATCAGTGTTACTAGAAACTAAATTTTATAGCAAAATATTTCGACAAACCAAAGAGCACCTGTTTCTTCACCAAGCCCAGTATTTTGATTAGAGAATTAAATGCACTTAACTGACCACATCAACAAAGGTTTATTTTGTGATACATGATTTCTCCTGTTTTTTCAAGACATATTTCAGATGTGTGTATTGTTTATTCACAAACACCAGATCAAAACTGGGCAAAGATAGATATAGATTTTTTGATGAAACTTTAATTTTTAGTTTATTTTATGACTTTTTTTTAACGCCGCGTTAGGATTCTCTGTCAACGAAAAGTTGTTCGAACGCATTTCAACATGCACTGAGTAGTTACCTTACAGGAGGACATTTTACAGGGAGTAAGTTGCATTCACGTGTTTTCAAGGAAGTAAAGAGAAAACTCATATATATATATGCATCCACATCAACAGATAAGCAATGCGAAGGCAGAAGTGCAACAACTATCTCCATTTGTGGTACATGAACTGGGATTAAACCCGGGCCTTATGCTTCGAATAGCAATCACCTCCCACTTGGCCACAGTGTTCCTAATGGGGATATAATGCTTAGTGAGCCTAATGAGAGATACTTGTATTTATGCTTTTTGTCTGGACATTGGTCATGATGAGTGCTAGAAAGATTTCCGGGTGTCTTTTCTTATAACACGTGAATATGACTAATTAAACTATGAATATTCAGAGCAATAACGTACGATGATATTAAATAACCCTGCAACAGGTTTCCAAGATTAAATTATCTACGACATGCCAAAAATTTTTAACCACTTTTGAATTTTCGGTGCTATGGGAACATTTTTATGAAAATATTTGAATGGAATATTTTCTCTGACAAATATGAAAGGAACACATTTTCCTACAATCATAGACACTAAAATAACCTTGAGGTTTATATTTAAAAATCAAAAGAAATGATAATTTGTTACATTATCTTATTTACAGTTTATAATTATCACAAGACATAAATCAGTTTTGATTAATAAAAGCATTTATATACAGAAACCCGTTTCCTTTTATCCAGATTTCAGTTTAATTGATGTAAAATCATGTATGCCATGTTCTGCGCTTCAAAAATGATTCCCTCTAAGTGTTCAGAAAAGTGTCGCGTGGAATTCGCTAAGCGCTGTTTCAGTGATGGATCCACATGAATTTAATCATATTAACGGGAGAAATTCTGCTTTGATAAACTGAAGAAATTTGCATAGGCCCCGTAATCGATGCCAGCACAGCTTCTGCTTTCATGCCGGGGATAATTGATATCGTCTCATTTAGAATTCTGTTTGATATCGCGGCTAATTCAATTCTCGATCAGTGTTTATGCAATCAAATGGTTTTGCAATTATTAGATTCCGAGTCTCCAGCCAGCCCCCGAGCCGGTCCAAAAGGGTTGGTGGAGATTAGGTTTAGACCTGGAGTGGATTTAGATCGGATACACTACATCGAAAATGGCGACTATCTTATTGAAAATGTTGCAAGATTACGCCAACACGATTAATTGCGATCCATAACTGCATATTTTAGTACATCATCGAAAAGTAGGTTTTTATTCAGATGTACAAAAATGCTTATTATAAATTACATAAATTTGATACCTCATTATATATGGATTTCATCATATAAATATAATTTATTATATAGATTTTATATTTAGATCGTATTTACAATTACATTATTCTTGGAGATATTTTTTAATAGAAACACCTTTTATTTTATTACGTTTTATATTCTGAATTAAAATTGATTTTAATACCATAATTTTAGTACTTTTTAAATAAACATTTCGTTGAGTAACTATTAATTCTTGATAAAATCTAGTGACAAGAAAAAAATAGGAACAATTTATTTTTGTATAGTTTTTAGGAATACAATTTATTCTTAAAGTATTAACATAAATAAAATACTTTGTTTTCACTGTTTCAATAAAAATAAATAAATTCTTTTAAATTATGGTATGTTAAAAGTCCAAATATATAATATTAGGTGGGGGAAAAATAAATCCATTATTTTTACGTGAACTTTTTGTAACTTCTTTCAGATTCACTTTGTAAAAAGGTTTAAAACAGTTTTCATTTAGATTTTTAGGTCTTGTGTGAAGCTACGACTGCTGACATGCTGTCAAGTTTGATAATTTTTGATATTTCATAGACATTCTCAACGATGTTGTTGTAACCATGCATCTTTAGCATCCAAATACCCAAACGGAATCGACGAAACCAAAATTGTGTGTAACTGGTTGTTACAGTCAAGACTTCGAACCGTAATTTTTTTTGTTCCTGTTTTCGTTCCGGTTCAACTAAAAAATTAATATCGGGTCAGTTCCGGTTTTCGCTCCGCCAAAAATAACGGTTTTCGGTTCAGTTCCGGTTTTCGCTCCGCCAAAAATAACTGTTTTCGTTTCAGTTCCAAATGAATAATTTCATTTTATGTATATTCTTATTTGTACTAAAAATATAATTCTATCATAAACAAAAAATGTAATTCTATCAAAATTTAGAAGATTTTATTCTATTTTTAATTGGTACACTATGTGAATTGATACAAACAGCAGGTACGATAAGAGCGGTGAGCAGAGGACGACATTGTTATCAAAATCGCATTTGACAACTAGGTTCATGATTATCCACATTCGTCGTTTGACTCTCACATCCTGCACTTGGTCTTGCTATAATTATGTAAAAAATATATTATTTATTTAACATATGAAAGTTGCCTCTAATTATTAATATATCTTCTAACGTGGTCTCACTGAGATTACTTCTGTTGTCTCGGAGAATAAATTTCAAACCTGAAAACCGACTGTCACTGGCCTTTTTACGTCTCCTGACCAATTAGACAAAGACACATATTATTACGCGTACATCACATACTTCCTGCTGAGCAGCTGGTTTGTCTATCTAAACAGTCTATACAAACATCCGTGGATGATCGCATGCAGAGATGTGAAAAATAAAATGTAACTCGATATTTTTCTTAAAAAATCATCTATACTTCTAGTTTAATCAACTGAATTAAATATGTCTTCTACAAGTAGTTTCATGCGAAACTGAAACAGAAAAATACTAGTGAATATCAAAATAGGAAATCGAGAAGCAGTGTACATGTAATGATAATTATAAAGTTGACGTTAAATTAGAAAATATTGATAAGTTGGTAACAGTAACAAAATGACTGAAAGATATATCGAACCGAAATAAACCGATATTTTTTTCGGTTCAGTTCCGGTTTTCGTTCAGACCAAAATAACTGTTTTTTCCGGTTTCCGGTTTTCGGTTCAGTTCCGGTTCGAAGCCCTGGTTACAGTCATATATTGGACGATAAACACCTTTCACAATGTTAGCCACCTTGTTAGCATTTTCACCATTATAAAAGAAAAACTAAAATGTATCGAATTTTCTGTTTGTTGTCTTCTATTTTTAAAACCTTGTACTCGTAACTGAATGAATCAAACAAAAAACTGCAAGAGAATATTTTAGTGTCAAATGTCACCTTTCCAACGAGCATAAATTTGAAATTGTTTGATAGATACCTCACGAGATAGTGATCACTACAGACGTCTACCGAGAAAATAATGGATAACTTTTTCCCCAACCTAATATCATATGAACAACATTACGGATAAATTGTTTACAAAATATATGGAATTTGAGAGATTGGGTGCATTATATAATTATAAAGAAGATCGAGATAAAGTTTATAAAGAAAATAAGATAACTAATATGGACAGTGTTTACTTTCAAGCGAGCCCTGGACTATACTTTAAGGTTAATAGATTTGGGATATTCCCATATCATAAAGCGTCTCTTAATTTTGAACCAGGATCAGATGACGAAGACACACTTAAGATGGCAACCTCCTCTCTATATCCACGTCACACCAATGTCGTGTAGTGTAGTCGCATGTTTACAAAAGAAAGACTATAGACGTCATAGATTAACGTGGGCAAGTCACCAACCCACTGAGCTCCAGCAACCTAGTTAAAGCGAACGCGATCACCAGTTCACTCACTACAGTAAAGCGGCAAATAATGCTTTACTTTGCTGATCTCAAAGGAAAGAGGGGAAAGTCCTACCGCTGGTGTGGCGTGAAATTAGGGTGGGGGATCTCAGCTCAGGTGTGGCCTCTTCATCTGACCATAGCTCAAAATTACGAGGTGCTTGGTGATGTGTGAGTATTCCAAAACCGGGGCTCACCTTCACCACTATGAATGTATGTATGTCAAATAAATCTTTTGTTTTTGGAAGAATCCTTCAAGCACTTACGCATAGTACTTATATAACGTGATTGAAAATAAATTCTATTCTTTCTAATACAACGTGCATTTTGTAATTCTTGTTTTTATAAATATATATATGCATGGTTTCAATTATAGAAAAAAGTTGTTATTTGTAAGTTTTAGTCAATTATTAGAATTATATTACCTTAAGCAAATAGTTCTAGTTTTTATGCTATATATTGATTACGTAAGTAAGAGACAACTTTCTGTCTTCCTTTTCATATCAGTTCACTATTATACGTTTAAAAATGATGAAATCACTGTTGTGTTTCTATATAAGAATGATATCCTTTCTGCAATGCATGTTGGAAAGAAATTTTGAAAAATTATAGTTGTAGAATATTAAATTTGCAGCAATTATTCCAAGTTTTTAAAAATAGTGATGCCTTTTAAAACCATCTCTTTAGATTATTATTATAGAGCAAAATATTTTCATAAAAAGTTTGGACAAAAGACCTTTCGTGAAGTTATTATTCGGAACTAATAAAAATGAGCTGCATTGCTCTAAGTAGTAATTTGCTGTAAAAATTGACGCAATAATTTCAACGCAAGTAAAATATCATTAAAAATTACTTTAAGCATGAGCATTTTATTTTTTATTAAAATGAGCATTCTAATAAAAAATAAAATGTATGTTATTTTGTAAAAAATAAAATAAAATGAGCATTTTATTTTTTATTAAATTAAGTCAATTTAATAAAAAATAAAATGCTCATTTTTAGTATTAAAAGAGGATAACTATTATAAAAGAATAAGTAATTTACCACATAAATTTTAACTACCTAATTTAGTACCAATTGTATCAAAGGATTTAGCTACTTCTTTTTCAATCAATTGGTCAAATCTATCATGTTCATAGTCCATGATTATGATGTCCACTTTCTCACTACAGTTTTGTTTCCAACAGTTTTTACGCTGATTGAAGCGCTCCTATAGCAAGTATGTCTAGAAGTAAGCAACGAACATCCTTTGCACTAATGCAACTTGCTTCATGTGTTATATAATTACCATATAACATGGTAATATAAGACAAAAATTTTGACTTTAAAAAAGGAGTCAATATGACTTCTTATAGAATAAAAGTCTTTTGAGACGGTATTGGTTTTTATGGAGCTACAGAAAACAAAGCTTTAATCTCCAGTAGGATAGGTGTACCTAAAAAGTAGTAAAAAACGATTAAAATCATAAGTAGCAAAAAAATTTATTTGTCATGATATATTAATTCCTAATTTATATGAGAGAAGAAGAGAAAGCAAAAATGTTAAATTTAGTTTTTAAAAATAAAATTACATAAATAAAAAATTACTATAACCTGATGTTTATGTTGTTTCATTCGTCTCTGCGGTTATGTTGTATCCTCTAGGTGTAGGGCTTCAATCTTAATTATATTCTCGGTCTTTTTTTATTCGTGACATTAAAAAAATATTGTAAATTGGTATCTTAGCTATTTCCTCGTTGTCTAATTCTGGTAGGTTTTTGTAAAACTTTGGGTTATTTGAAAGCAGTAACTGGAAATATTAGTAACACAGAAGTTATGCATGATAGCTTCATTTCCTATGTATTTCGGTGTTTATTTAAAGTGTTAACAGTTATTTATTTATTTTTATTTTTAGTTAATATGGTGGTATCGTCTGCAAAAAGAGCTAAAACTGCATTCAGTTGTTCTGGGATGTCATTTATGTATAAAACAACATGGTAAAAACAACATGGGTTCTAATTTACAAAAAAAGTCGTTCTAATGGCGGGTAAGGAGTTCTGTAACTAAACCAATTGAAGACAGTCATACTGAGAGAACCTATGAAGACTAAATCCCTCGTAGATACAATTTTCTTTTGATTGCGGGGAATGTAGAGGGGGTTACAAGTGACGACTTCGTTATTTGAAAAACTAAACTCTGTGGCACGACAGATCATCGAGGTACCAAGGCCTACAGTGTTTTCTTGACCGAGGGTGCTGGGTGAGTGTAGCATGCCTTAGTGCCCAGTTTTATCAACCCACTGAAAGGATGAAAGACTGAATCAGCCCTGAAAGAAAATAGAACTTCAGATCTGTGCGTAGGGAGCATGAAGCGCTACCACTACGCCACCGGGCTTCTCTCATTGCTTGATCTTTGAACAATATTACGAGATTTCCTCGTTACATGATCCGTGCTTAGCAACTTTGGTCAGTTTTAATTATATCTGTAATTAAATCTGAGCTTTTTTATTATTCAAAGTTGGAAGTAAATTATACTCTAATATCTTTTTGGTGCATAAATTTTATTTTCTCATATATACATTGGTAAGAAAATAAGTTCAATAACTTAAAATAAGAACGGATTAACATCCATTTTTTACACATTGCAGTAAACTCATTAAGGAAAAAATAGAAAATAAAAATTTAATAATGAACCGCTGTAAATACTCAATACATATGCAAATATACATTTAATTTAATCATAATATATATTCAATAAAAGGTATACAAAATTCAAATAATTACGATTTATAAAGCAGTTATTTTTCAATCTCCGTTTCCTATTCCAATCTCTGTTGTTTAATCATAGATAAGATTCTTATGTATGTTTTTCGATATGTATGACAGACAGTTATTAATGTGACTACTGGTACTTTATTTTTATTCAAATGCTTATCCAAATTAACTTTTTTAAAACTATAACATTTCTGAACTTTAATAATTAAAACAATTTTTCTAATGTTTCTTTAATAAATTAGTAAGCAATAGCTTTAAATCCATATAATTTTTATGTACAATTTTATGTATCTACAACAATACAAAATATTTTAATTTTATTCGACTTTATCTTAGGTGAATTGATTAGAGTTATTCACCAATCTCGTCTGAAAAGTATCTTATTGTTATTCTAGAAAAGAGTTCCCGGAATTCCTTCTTTCAAAGCGAGTTTTATTAATAAGATTATTGTCCTGTGCGCGGCAATAATACCCTCTAAACATCCCACTCTCGGAGGCGGTACAATCTTCATTATCAGCCATTATCGCGAATCGATCAGCACCTTCAGAAGATGATTTCATTATCCATCTTTCCCCTCCCTCAATAGCCGGCACACATTAACACTTAGGGAATATTTCCGGGGAAAACGCTTCCTTCCTTTTATTCGAAGCAGGGGAAAGGAGGGCGAGATTATCCCTATCAAGGTACTTTGTCTGATGAGATTCCTTGACGTATGAGCGGGGATCAAAAGGACGCATTATGCTCCCCAAATATTGAAGGCTCCTTCTTCCTTTCTAAAACTGTTTTACATATTATCTAGGGTTATCACACTGAGAGATGGAATAGTCCCCTGGGGGAGGCGTGGGCGGGAGGAAGAGAAGATAGCGGGAAAGATGGAGTGGCAGCTCACCACGAATCCGACGGACTGTTTTGTATTTTAAATGACCCAAAACAAAGGGATGGGGAAAATGACGCTTTTTGAGGAGAGGCTTTTCCCTTCCGAAATCTTCCCAAACAGCAGTCTTTATGGATGCATACAGAGAGCGATTCCTCTTCTTCAGGCTCCCGAGAAGGTGGCGCGGAAAGATGGAATTTTCCCTAGATTTCCCCAGGTGCCTTATCAATTCAGATGGCCTTGTTACTTTTTGGGTTTTTCGAGGGACTTCTTACCTATAAATATCCCCACTTGAAGAGCTGAGGTTTTATTTTCGAGTTATGCTTTCATTGTTTGAAATCTTGAGATTCAGACCTGCATTTCTGCTTCTTTGCTTTTGCAAACGCAGCCATTGAATAAAGGTGAATTAAGGATAATTTATGCGATACATCTTATTGAAACTGTTTATTTTTTTTATCCAAAAATACATCATTTGCATCAGATAAATTCAAATTAGTTTTTTACTGATATGATATTGTAAGGAAAGAAAATATTTAAAAGTTTTTTCGAACCAAGTGACAGCATTATATAAATTATAATCACTTATATATATTCACAAAAATTTTTGTTCAATTAGTTATTTATTTCATATCAGTAATTTACGTTGTTGCATTTGTGTTTTTTAAAAATTCATAATAAATTACTATAAGAAAAATGCATTAAAAATGGAATTAAAATCTAGAAATGATACTATGTATAACACAAGATGAAATTCACATTAAAAAATTATGATCAATCTTCCATTAAGAGCATCATAAATACCCTCAATATTAATTCCAATATTAAACAAAATAAATGAAAATATATACCTATATTATAATAATGAATACTCACTGAAGGAATTACATATTATTATTCAATTAAATGCAGAATTTATTTATTGGATTTGTGTAATATTTATCAAGAATTATAAAACATTATTGAAAGTAATGATGCTTAAAGATGGCATTTAGAGTGTGCCACCAAAAATTATAACAACAAGTGATACCAGCATTAAAAAATGACTTTCAATATTAACTTTATTAGCATTATATTAAACCAAAATATATTCAATTAATGAAGGCCACGACCTTTAACTTAGTAGAAAATTCATTTTATTGTTCAGTTAGTTAAAAAATTCTTTATTGAATTTTCAGTATTTATCAAGACTTACAATAAATATGTTGTGATTAAGAATGGGTAACAAAACTGTATTTTGTTAGTCACAAAAAGAATTATTTTTAAAATTATATTGAATCACGCTTAACCTTTAAATAAGATTTTAAATGATATATTTACTAATATATTGTATTTGGGAGGAAATTTTGAAAAAAAAGCCCTAATATCTTCTTAAAATAACTGATCACAAACTCTACACCTCGAATATTAGAATATGTAATATCTTAAAAGAGAAAAATAATAAAATTACTGCAATTTTATTGTTTAATTAATAAAATGCATCAAATTCAAATGCGTCATATTCTTCAAGATTTTATGCTATTACAAGAATTGCGAGGTCTACCTTGATGATATAATAATGAAACTAATGAAATTTTCATTTGTACCTGGTACCACATATTTAACAATACATGCGAATAAATGACAATTTACAATATTAGTTTACTTCTTAAACATTCCTGATTAGAAACACAGATTTACGTATAATTTTTTTTAAAAATGGTTTGATGATACTTGTTGTTATATTTAAAATGCATTAGAACTGCTGAATGTAAAATATTTGTGGGGATGTTGGATAAAGTACTCAAAAAATATCCCTGAAAAATTTTATACATCATTAAATGTTAATGAAATTAGATCAATATCCATTTCTTTTTTGAATTTGAATCAGAAAAGGAATCAGGATTGAATCAGAATAAAGATTGCAAAAACCAAACCTTTATTACAGTATAACATGAGTGTTGTGTTATCATAAGCAATCGCATTTTTAGATTCGATAAATATTTCGTTTCCTTTGTATCTAGCAGAATTTAAACTTAAGTCAACAGATGTGGACAGGAACGTACAGCTCAGATAAAATTTCATCACTTGACCGTTATTTAAAATTATCAGGCACTTGATGATAAGCGAGTATTCCAGATCGTTAACTTTAGACTCCGAGGCTTGCCTGGCCCATATGTATGTATGTATTATCTGTATTGGATGCAATAGATAGATAACAGGAAAATATTCACAGCACATAAAGATTGAAAAATGATAAATAAGTGGAAATTTTAGTTTTCAACACCTGCATTCGGTTGGAGATTTTGATAGATTTATCTTAAAAAGCAATTGTATGACAAATAAAATACTTGATACTAAAATAGTCGCCTGTAGTTTCTAAAAAAAAAGCTAGGTAAAAAAAAATGATAATAATATTTGTGAATTGTTGTCTTTTTAAGGTTCTTAACTTCTTAGGTTAATTTTCTAATGTTAAGAATTCTCGAAATATGAGAAATATGTAGAAAATAAAAAGTAGCAGATTAAAAAAAAGGAGAATTATATGTGTTACTTCTATAATAAAATTTATTTTGATAGTTGAATGTTTTGATAAATTTAAATTAGAAACCTGTGGTGTAGCGTTTCGGGCTTTCAACTTACAAGTCCGAGGTATTTTCCTCGGACTTGTCAAGGTCGAATTAGCCTTTCGTCTCTACAATGAGTCGATATAACTGAGAACCAAGCATGCTTGGGAACAAAACACTGGAAATTTTGAGTTAGACTGATCACCAAGCAGGGACATATGTTTCACCCCACAGGGCCTTCGGTCAAAAAAACAGAAAACGCAGGCCTTGTCCTCCCAATAGGCTGTCATGCCATAGAGTTTAGTTTAGATATATTTAAATTGCAATAAAATATAAATTAGTATGTGTCAAATTAAAATTTAATAATTGAATGTACGCAATTAGTTAAAAAACATTAATGACATTTTTTAAATTTAAATTGATGAAAATTTTTTTCCTATTTCTTTTCTCGGATTCAAAGAGAAACATATCAAATGGCAAAGTGAAAAAGCAATTATCAAAAGAAGAAAAATAATAAATCAATATTTATATATTTCCATTTTTGTAAAAATTCTAACCATATTCTTTTCTCTAAAATACGTTTTGATATTTTTTTTTTGATCACATGCTTTGACCAAATGCCTATCACAGAAATAGATCTCCTCTGTATCGACTGTTCTCATATAATTTGTGATTCATTTCTATTCAAAACTCTATCCGTATTCTTTCCTTTAATGTGCTTTGTGGCATTTTGTTTCAAGCACATGCTTTGACTAAATGCATATCAGAAAATTGGAATTTCTCTGCATCGATTGTTCTCTCATATAATTTATTTTTTCATTTCTCTGAAAAATTCTATCCATATTCTTTTCTATAAAATACTTCATGATATTTTCTTTCGAGCACATGCTTTGATCAAATGCATATCACAGAAATGGAACTTTTCTATATTGGTTGTTCTCATATAATTTGTGTCACAGCTTTCTCCACAATTTTGAATCCTCTCCCTGGTTAATGGAGATTCTCTGTGGAAACTCTCGATCTTTCCCTTCAGAAACAGCAAAAAACCCGAGGAAGTGTTTTTGATTGAAACTTCTTCACCCGAGATGGAAAGAAAAAAGAGGAAATGAGCCCAGTTTAGAAGAAACTACTACAGTAATTTAGTTCCTGTCATCAAGTTCCACTTTCTGTCTTCGTCAGGAAGGAAGAATGGCCAAAGAAGGACGCTCCTCGTCGTCGGGGAACATAAAAGAAATACAAACAAAAATCATCCTAATTTCTGTAGGGTCAGTTTATTTATCTCGTGAACTGATGTAACAGACAGAAAGAGGAGGTGGGGCAAAAAAGGAAAAGAAACGAAACAAGAAAAAACGAGACGTATATATAAATTCCAGAAGAGAAGCCTCCCTAGGCATCGGAGCCTTTCAATACCGTTAAGGCCATAGCTCTTGTTTTACGAGCGGTCCCGAGGGCCTCTGGTAATGGAGGGACAAGAACTAAGATTGTCCAGGCCTCCACCCACCCACCTGCCAAACAAAAGAGTTGCACCTTTAATAGGTAACCTCTTAAAGGTTCCTGCGGGGATAGGGATGGCTGGACCCAGAAATGCCTCCCTTTGTCCACCTCTGCTCGCGCCTTCCTCGCCAGATAATCTTTTCCCCGTTAAAAAAAATTCCTTCCCGTGGACACCCATTAGATGTCCAGCTTGAGAAACTGAAGTGAAGTAAGAAGAGTACCCTCACCAATGAATGGGTCAGCATCAACAGGCAGTGTTGTAATCAAAATTAAAAGATTCAAGTTTTTTTATATGGTGGAGAATTTGAGCAAAAATCAAATCCATATACTCATTAGTACTATATTCATTAGCAGAAATGTAAAGTTGAATTATCCATTAAGTTAATCTACTTACTTCATATTAATTTCCCCCATTAATTTTCAATTTTGGGTGTGAATAAAGAATATTACTGTAATACTTTCGCAGTGACCAACTATTATATTTGGTTCCAAAAGTCGTTCTTCCGACCATCCTTTTCAAAGCAATGATAAACTAATAGGGCTATTTTGTAGATATGATTATCTTTTATACATTGTGTATACAAAATTAAGTATCAAAATATTTTTATAGTATCATAAAAAATTTTGCATTAATTGTCATTATCAACTCAAAATCATTTTCTTCATAGTCTTCCTACTCGATAGTTACCACACAATTTATATCACCTTTAGACACATAGCTTCTTTTCATATTTATCAAACATTTTCATAAATGGTATTTAGTGATGAGAAAGTACTATAAGTAAAAAAATAGCATGGTAAACAAAAGGAATACATATGGCCTCAGTATCACAGAAAATTTTGCTTTAATAATGATTGCTTTGGCTTAAATTTAAATATACTTTTGTAAGGAAATAACTTCGGACTTATAATTTTAACTTTCAGCACTTTCAAATTTTATTTATTTCTCTTATTGTAATTTTAGATCATCCAATAAAAAAAAGAATCGAAAAAATTGACTCATGTTTTACAAATCATAATTGAAGATAGAACGATTAAAATTCACCTTTTCATAAAAAATTAAACAGATAAAATAATCTTGAATCAAATCATTTCGTTTGGGACACAAGAAGCAATAACTTCAGGATTAAAATGAAAAATAATAGAATATAGTAAAATCTTTTAAAACAATAATTTTTTTTAGAAACTCAGATGAGTTTCTGTATTTCATATAAAATAAATGTAAGACCGTTTTATTCTTAAAGAAGATATTTAATTTGCAATAAAGATTTTGAACTCAAAGCATATAAGATAGAATTTATAAGTATGCAAACTATTATTTTTATGCTTTAAAAACTTTATTTAATTTATTTAAACATATACGAGCGCGATTAACTTGGACAATGAATCCTCGAAATTGAAATTTTGCATTTATATATATATATATATATATATATATATATATATATA
>JAPDSC010043601.1:53200-69654 GCA_026290005.1 Latrodectus geometricus
ATATATATATATATATATATAAACGATAAAAACCACAACAGATTTTGATACACAGGTTCTCCTCATTATATTTATTTTTAAAAGTTATCAAATATTGAAAAATGTAAACATGTGACTGTGCAGAGAACTGTGTACGTGACCTTTATGGGGAGGGAATGACCTTTCTTTCCTCTGGTTTCAACTCGATTCGTTATAGTGGACAACAAACAGCATGACTAGTTGAATAAACCAGAAGGAAAATTGTGGTGGGAGTACCATTTCTATTAAATTCGTGTCACTTCAGCCTTTCTCACAGGGGGTCGAGAAGAAAGAAAAGGTGACCAATTACTACATTTGGTACCCAAGGTCACCCCTCTGACCATTCTTTTCCTGGCGATGGTAAACTAATCAAGGCCACAATTAAAGGGGGTACAGCAATTGGTGACACAGCGTTGCCCTTTTGTGCAGGAGAGGGCAGGACGTGGAAGTGGATGGGGAAAGGGGACAATAATGTGCACAACCTCCGAACCCTGTGGGAAAAATTTTGTGAAAAGCAGTTATTAAGTTTTATATTTCAGGGTCTACATTTGATAAGGAGGAACTCAAATTTATGAATTTTCATGCGGTAAAAAAAAAAGAAGTGACAAATTCAATACCTGAATTTTTTTCAAAAAATAAATAAATAAAATAGCGATTCTTAAAATTTATATATAAATTTTCTTACATTATTTTTTAAAATTTAAACAAAAATGGTAATTTTACTGTAAAAATAAAAATTTATTAGAAAAAATATCACGTTTCAAATAAAAATGATATTTAAGAACAATTTTTATTATTTTCTTGATTTATTTAATTTGATCAATGACAAAATATTATCTTATAATTTATAAATCGATCAAATATAAATCTTAAGTTTCAAAACCATATAATGGCTAATTGTGATAGCATAATAGAGTGTGTCACTGTGTATGACATATAATATGTATCGGATAGTATTATATTTAAATACAAAAAATTAAATCTCTTAAAAACACTAATAAGAATACGCTAGTGCTTCTTTTTCAATATTCTTAAGAGAATAGAATATTAAGTATTCTTTAAAGCTCTCACTAGAGTTTTGATATTATTAAATTAAAATAATTTAGATCATACTAATACATATATCAGTATTATCTTAATTTGAATTATTTTTATTATTATTGGTTGTTATCTATTATCCTAAGAAGTAAATAAATATTGCACAACTATATTCATTTTAATTTTTTTCATGTTGTTCGATTAAGTAATATTTAAGAAAATTGAGATTTTAAAATTTTTGTATCTTCTAAATGATATTAAATTCTTTCATTATTAGTAAGATATTCATTATTATCATTTTATTTTCCTTATTTTCTCATTACTTTTATTTTTTTTCCTATTTTGATTCTAAATAATAATTTTGTATGACGTGATTCCCTTATAGGTAGGATTAATTTTGATTGCAATAATTTAGTGATTCTTGACATACCTAACAATATTTTAAATCCTTTTTTCAACAATGCTTCAAAACCTTACGTAAAGGATTTATAAATTTCAAAAGGTTTTTTGATTCAAGAATCTTTACAAATTTAAAAATAAATTTTTATAAGAAAATGTGCGCTTACGATTATTAATTGAAATCAATACATTTTAACTTAAGTTCAAGATATTCATTAATGTCATATATAAATATGTATATGGAAGCAGTTTTCATTGTTAACCCTTTGAGTACTGAATTATTTGAAGACTATTGCATTGAAGTAACAGATGACAAGTCTCACTTGTTAAATGTATCAAAATAATTACCATAATAAGTTATTTCAACGTATATGAATTTATGCAAATAATAAATTTTAAGTTCTTATTGATCATTTTATTTTTTAATTATTTATATAAAAATAGGATTTTATCTACTATAAGTTTTATCATTTGTTCACCTAATCTTGTTTCCATATTTAAGTTATATTTTTGCGTTTTTAGAAAAATTTTAAAAAAAGTGGAAATTTTTTAGAAAAAATGTGACATTGTATTTCTAGAGACTATCTTAAAATTAAATTTCCCGATTAGTCAGTTGTCTACAGCATTTTTACAATTCATAAATTTGAACTGGAATAAGTTTCCTGAAAGCCCTTGCATTTTTCAGAAAAATGACGAAAAGTTCTACACTTCCGAGATCCTTATGATTATCCACACTTTGAAATCTCATTTAAATACGACGTGAATACTCTGATTGGCTACGATTTACTTGAAATCACTTAAGACGTCGTATAAATAAATTCATTTATGACGAAAAGCCTTGTGCGTCCCATCGGACTGGAAGAGAGAAAAGTTTGAGTCGTATAAATTTTCCGATCCCTTAAACACATCTCTCGAACACCCCCTCCGTTCTCAAAAATCCTTCATTTGGACTCCGGCTGAGGACATCTGTACCAGGAGATGGGGAAGGTGAAAAAGTTACCGATCCACGCCTCGTTAGAAACAAACGAAATAAATAAGTCCGAAGCAAGGGGAGGAAAGGGGTGGGGAGAAGGAGTGATCGTTTTGGAGAAGAGAGAGAGGGAGAGATTCGGCCCTATTATTCCCTTCAAAATTTTCCACCGTCTCCCTTTTTGCTTAAAAATATAATTCCCGGACGAGAGCGGGAGAGAAAAGATGAGGGATGCGGAAGAGGAGATCATCCTCGGGAAGAAGAGATGCACCGATCTCACCGATCCGGAAAAGAAGGAAGAGGTCTTCCAAGAAATCCACCCCCACGTGACTCCCTCCCCCAACATCTCGTGTTAAGATAGTGAAGAGACAAACGCGAAAGCGGTTCTAGATCAATAAAGAGCACAAAGTGGGGGAGGGAAGTCGAAGTTGGATGCGTGAGTGGAAGAAGGGGGGTGGCGCCGAAGGTAATTTTCATGCTAATGAGGGGGAGCTATTTTCTGGCTGGCCTCATCTATTTATGATGCATCCTTCCTTTTACCCGTCATTTGAATTTCCATAGTGTCCCTGCGAAACTAAATGACTTTAAAACTATCCGCGCGTATCTGAATTTTCAGCATATGCTGCGCTCCTCTTCTCTCGTCTTAGGGGGTGTTGTGCGAGAATCCCGCTCTGCACCCCCTCTGCTCTGTTCTCTCCTCATAGAAATCCATTCCTTCCTCCCCCAACCTTCTTTTCTTTTCTCTTTACCTGGGATTCATCTCTTGGCTGAGATTTAAGGGAAAGGAGGTGCGGGATGAAGTGGGGGGTAGAAATAAGTTTTCTGGTAGTTTTGGGGAGCGAAGGGGTTGCGCTGTTGTGAAATTGACGAAGTAAGTTTGAAGGGGGGTAAGAGATATTCCAAGTGGTCGGAATGAAATTGAAGTTGTGTGTGTATGTGTGTGTGAATGCGGTAGAATTCATTTTGGAGCGTGGAGAATTTGATGATTGGAGTGCCTTGTTTTTCTTCTCTTAATATATGTTAGTATATTTCCAAGATCTTATCTGTTATTTATGATAGTTAACACTTCACAAGTTACATAAATTCAAAATATCTATTGTTATTATGCAATTAATTAGACATATAATAGTATGAGTTAGACTGTTTTAGTAAGTTTTTTTGGTTATTTATTAAAATTCATCCAAAAAGTTAAAAATATTAAAAATAATTTTATTTAAATATGAATAACATTTTTTATCCTTTCATAATAAGCAATGGCTAATTACTGAGAAAGAACGTTTTCATAATGGTATAAATATTATTAATTTTTTTTTAAAAAAATAAAAAGTAAACAATAAAAATTGAAAAAAATTAAATTTAAAAATTTTAAACTTTGTATTTTGTACAATTTTTAAATTTATTTTAAAACATTTTAAAAAATAATTTTTTTAGCTCAGGCTAATTGAATAGTAATGCCGTGTTTTTCAGGATGAAGTGTCTTCTGTACGGTCTTAGCTATTACTGAATAACAAAAGATGGATATTGCGTTTCTGCTTTTTAAATACATATCCGTTTGGGTTGGAGTTTTCCACATATTTTCCATCGTAACACGTGAATGCAACCTTCTATCTGATAAAAGTTTCCTCCAGGAAGGCTGTTTTCAGCGTGTGTTCAAAATTCTTTACTCCATTTTGCAATTATCAGCCTGTATCAGACTGTCTTTCCACTTATGCTAAATCCTTGCAACTGATTGGCAAGTTTAGTCACATATTAAAAATTATTTTAAAACAATACGAAAAATAGTTACTTCATACTTACTATTTGAGAAGTTAGATATTTTCATTTTTTTAATTTCTGAATAATTATTTAAAGTTTATATTTTATTCAATGAAAGGTAACTTAGAAATAAACAATCTTGAAAATTATTATCTGGGAATGTTTCTTGTGTAAAAGGTTAAATAAAATAAGCATCAAGTATTTCAATTACTTATTGTGACTTCTTGCAATTTAGAATAATTCTGGGTGAATAAAGAGAAACTAGAAAAATTTAACTTCCGATAGAAAGAGAATATTAATGGGAAAGATCTGTACATATGCAGGTTGCTTATAAAATGATGGAAACTTTTTGATGCTGAATGATTCACAAAAAAATTAAAATAAAATAATAACACTCATTTTGACTCAAAAAGTCTTATGGCTTTTGTGAATGGATTTCTACGTGCACACCAAAGAATATCAAGATGAGTGTTAATACCACATCAAGTATGAACCATCACGTTGATATCTAGAGAGACTGTAGTGGGTGAAATACTTGTCTTTTAAGTGATCAACAGTCCTACACTTTTTTCAAATAAACGATTTCCTTTATGCTAATTGCCAATAGAAAATGTCCAGTGTTGTTGTTAAGTAACATAGAATTGGGCAACCTTGCCTAAAATTCATCTTTCTTGGAAATGATAGATCAATCAGTAAAAATGATGATACTCCAATAGATGTTGTTATTCTCCTCAATTTTCAATCGAATAAAACATAGAATAAGAATAATTAAATGAAACTTAAAGAACATACACATAAAAATAAACATTACATTCTAATTTTGTCCAACAACAGAGAAATTTTGTCAGAAACAACAGAGAAAAACAGACAAATAATGACACATACATGTAATATTTACAGATGAAACGAAAAAAACGTTTCAATTTCCCGACTTTTAAAATTTTCACTTTTTAGCACTACTAGAGGCAGCACCTTTATATTGTGGGGTACCTAGTGGGTATGCCATTGAAGCTTCGAAAGTGAGTCCTAGTAATTTAGAAGAAGAAACTAAGCAAAAAACTCCCATATTTCACCTGCCAACCCCAGAGGTATCAGTTCATATGGAGGACATTGCGATCACAACCTATTTTACGTGCCCTAGCTGTCATTAATGAATACGATAGTAGATTTTCGGAAGTCAAGGTTTGAATTCAATATCTTCAGATAATGATAAAGGTGCTCTAACCAAGAAAGTCATCAGGGCCAACGAGAAAAACATATAATTACTTCTGAATATATTTTAAAAAAATAATTTTGAAATAAGTAAAATAAATTTCCAATGCCAGCATTCACTATAAATGAAAATATAATTATTCTATTTTTAAGTGGCATAAGTTTGTTAATATCTTCATTTTTTAATGAATTATGAAACATCAGAACGGGTCCAACATTTCATTTCATAAGTGACCCATACTCTTCTTATGCATACTATTCAGTTTCATTTATCGAAAAGACGGTTTCTGGAAGTAAAAATGTGTAAATAAAGTTTTCTGAGCCTCTTGCTTCAGTGAATAGAGTTTTCTGAAACTCTATTCACCAATTGGTGAATAGTGAGTGTTCTTATCATTTTTTAGACTTCTTCCATCGCAAAATAAATTGCAGTGAGTAAACAGAGCAAACTAACAATATATGGCAACTTTGGGAAATGGAAAAAAGAGAAACCGAAAATTGTACCGCATGCCATAAATTGCGACACCGTTGTCACATGCTTGTCATATTTATTTTCTCCTATAATTAACTATCTAGTTTTTGAGAGAGACACATGTATACATCGATGGTGTAAAAATCAGCTAAGTCTCAGAAGAAAATCTGCTTAGAAATGATCTGTATTTGTTCTGGAGGCAACAATGAAATCTCTAGAAATATTTGTGTACATGCCATCAAACCAGTCCATCATCGAGGCCCATGATGGACTGGTTTGTTAGGGCGTCGATCTAGCTGTTGGAAGAGAGTGACTTTGAATTTCCAGTTAACAGAAGATCCGTTGTGTTCACTGAGATTGGTTAAAACTGAATAAATTGTGTTCCTAATATTCCCCATGTGAAATAATACCACAGGATGTGGCAGGTCAAGGAATTGGAGTTTTCTGGTTGGTCCTTGGTTTTAATTGATTCCCACTCAACAGCTTCTATCTGAGTCTTAGTGTCCAACTCAGTTCTAGGTACGGTGAAGTCTATGCTGGTGTTCACTTACTCATAAATTTAATAGCGAATATCAGTTTTATGCTAGTGTTATACAATTTATACATCTGTATAACACATTCCTAATATTGGGACCTGCTAAATTCTAACATGCATTTCTTTAAAGTTTTAAAGTAATTGCTTTAATTTTGTGTACATCTTAGGTATTCCACATATGTTTATTTTAAGCCTGTTTCTTTAGATGTAAATTAAATTTCCTGTTACATCTTTGTCAATTAATTGGGTGAGTCTTATAATTTAGGATATATAGTTGAGATTGGCAATTTTGTTGCCGTGACATATATATGATTCAAAGGACAACACAATACAAAATATTTGCATTTATTTGATTCAAGGCATCAGAATCAAAGAAACATTTTTTCCCCATTGCAAAATAAATTGCAATGAGTAAACATAGTAAATTAACAATATCTTCCAACTTTGGGGACTAGAATAAAGAGTTATTGAAAATTGTACCTCATGCCTTAAATTGTCAACACCCTTATGTTCCTTGGAAATTTCCTTTTTGATAATGCTGTAAGTTCCTAAAAATCCTTTTAGCAGCGTTAAGGTGTTTTTTGTGGTTGTTATAACTTTTTTAGTACATAATAGTAAGAAAGTCTTAATAAAATGCATTTCTGTGTCACAAGGAAGAAAATCTGAAAAACTGTCGATAGAAACGAATACAGAAAACATTAATGCAAATTAATCACTGTTCAGTAGTGATGGTATAAAACTCATACCTTTTTATTCGGGGGATTGAAATCTTAAAAGAATAGCCACTAGGAATTGTTTTTGCTTGTTTCATAGAAATTCTTTCTGATTTGCGAATTCTTATATTTTTGGTCATATTTTATTAGATTTAAATTTGTTTTCATTAATTTCATCGTATCTATAGTTTACTTTTTAAAAATTTTAAATTGAACAAAATGAAACTATATTAACAGTAAACAATCATAATTATATTTCAAAATATATTTCTTAGGCAGAGGCTTACCATTGTAACACAAATATAAATATGTATAAAATACCCCCAGGAAAAAATATACTGAATTCTGATACTAAAATGACATACATTTTTTTGTTGTTAACTCTCGGACAATATTTGACACAGATCCATCGGATGCCTGAAACTGGGATTTCAATCCACCTACAAGAGGGGGATTTGATCACATCGCGTTTTTTTTGCTGGGGTCGTAGGAGACAAACGTTGGGGAGGGGGTCTTCTCCCCGTTTCCCAATGTAATTGTATGGATGCTAGACTCGAAGGCAAAAGCATTACACGCTACGTTGACCCCGACAAATGGAGTTTCGCCTCGAATCAATCCTCAATCAATAGCTTTCTGTTAGGGGATAAATGCAGGACTGCCACATCTGGCGCCACAGCTGATATCTAAATCCTTTTCTTCTTTTTTTTGTTTTTTCTTTTCCTATGCTAATTGAAAAAATAAAACCTATTAGGTTTTTTTTTTTTTTAAAGATGACTTCAATTGTTTCTGATCTAGTACTTAGATTATTAAGTATGAAATGTTGATTCTTTTCCTTTCTTAAAAATTTTTGCAAGATTTAACAATAATTTGAGAATTTAATTCAAATACCTTTTTTTTTTATTTTTTTATTTTTTTTTTTTACAAAACGAGTTTATGATTTTTACATTGCAAATTTAAATGTAAGTATCATATTTATAACCTACACTAAAATATTTAAACCATTTTTCGAAGAAAAAGAAAAGACTGTCTATGGTCTCATATGAATTTTATAACTGTCACCCCTTTCTTAAAATACTTTCAACTGATTTCCATCACAAGATGGCATGAATTTTTGATATAATTCAATACCAAAGTTATAAATATAATAAAAAGTGGAATGATAAAATAGGCACGTTTTTTTAAGATGATTAAATAATTAGTTTTTTGTTTCTTTAAAGTTCATAGATTATTTCCAATATATTTGAATGTATGTTAGGAGTGATTTAAAATTGAAATATTAATTAATACAATAGAGAGTTATTAATAGTTTTTAATAATTTTTAAATTATTATTATTTATTTTATGAGCATGTTTTTAGAATGATTAAGAACCTAATTCTTCCCCTCCTTTAAAGTTTATAATTTATTCCCAATATATTTAATGTACATTGGCAACAATTTGTAAGGGAACTATATTAATGCGATAGATAGTCTTATTTTATTATTTTATTTTTATTTTTATTACGATTTATTTTTTGTTTTAATTTTTATATTATTATTTACAGATTAATTTAATTTTTTTCAGTGGGAATTTGAAATTTAATTTATAGTGTTTTGAAGATTTTAAAAATAAATTTCTTAAAATAATGCTACTATAAGAGCTATTTAATTATTATAAAAAGTTAACGCTTTCTAATAAAAACCTAGATATTTAAAACTTAAGTATTTTCCTTACAGTAATATTATAATTAGTTGAGATTTTTTTCTATTTTTGGTGAGTGGAGAATTATATTTCAATTCCCTTTTCTAAATTTATTTTATAAATTTAAAAGTTATTTAAAATTTATAAAATGAGTTTAAAAAATTCATTTTTTTTTGACTGAATAAAATTTTTAAAGTTCATAAATATTTAATATTATTTAAAATAATTGACCTAAATATTTAATAATTACAATAAAATGTGAGTAAAATTATTTTTCATGCATTATTTTAAGTTTGCAGTGAAACAAACATTTAAAATGATATCAATATTCATTAAAAGAATACATATCGCCCATGTAAAAATGCATCCTTTCTTTTCACAAATTCATGAAACCAGTTTCTAGAAAATGTAAAAGCTTTTACTTATTATTAAAACTAGTAAAGTTCTCTTAAATACCCACAGTTTATTACTATTTTAATATAATTTGAAATCCATTTTCTTAATAACTTTTACAAGCATGAAAGTAAAGTTATTTTATAAGCTTCGTCTTAAAAGTTGACATAAAAAGTTTTTAAATCATTGTTTGTTTTCTTTTTCTTTTTTTTTTTCCTTTCTCTTTCTTTTTTTATTGGATTTTACGACATTTTAACTGAACATATTTTTAAAAAAAATGATAAGAATTTATGCTTAGAATCGGTTTATGAAAGTATGCTTTTCATTCATCGATTGATAAAACATGTTTGTTTTTACTAGAAAATAAAAATCAAGCCAGATTCAGATTAATGTTTATTCCATAAAATTCTAGAAAATGTTTATTTATATAATCAGTATCAAAAGCCTGGAGAATATATACTAAAAAAAAACACAGAAAGAATTGGCGAAAACGAAAGAAAACGGCGTTTCTTTTTGCGTGCCTTGAATGGTTTGGACGAAGGAGGAAAAAAACAGCAACCCTAAAAGATGCGCGTTTTTGTGCAGAGGACTATTTAGCATAGCACGAACCTCTAATGACTTTTAAACGATTCACTGAAGTTCTCCGTTTAGCACTCTAGCGCGTTCTCGGAGAAAAGAAAGAGGGTAGGAAAAGAAAGAATCTTTAAAGAGAGTTGTCCCCACGAACTTATCTTTCAAGTGTTTCCCGCTTCAGCCTCCACTGCTGGGCACTTTTAACTTCAGTTCTGTTGTTCGAGTTGAAGGAGTCGTTTGCTGATATATTACGAAAAGGAATAAATTTATAAATAAAACTAAATTGGAAACTTACAAGCATCTCAGAGGCATTTTAATGAAAAACAAATAATTTTAACTTCGATTCTCTAAATCCATTTTTAATTTTAAATTAATTCATAGAAATAAATGGAATCAAAATTAATTTTAGCTTTTAATTAAAAAAAGAAAACAATTATTTCATATTTTCCTTTCATTGATAAATTGCTAGTCATTGGATTATCTAAATCAGTCAGTCATTCCAATCAATTATTAAATGTATTCTTCTAATGATCAACCAATAGGGCTATTTAACTTTTCAACACTAAAAAAAAGGGCAATTTATGTCATCTAATACAGTGGAGCAAACTACTGATTGTGATTATCTTTGCTTTGAAAATTGGTGTATCTTCATAATTTAGCAGCTATGATCAATTAAAAATTCTACCCACACTCAGAGATTTTTTTGAAAAAACGACCAATTTATATGGTCGCGGTTGGAAAAAAATTGTTAAGTAAGCCATTAAAAAACTCGACAGATCTTCGGATGAGTTGAAAATAGAACCCAATACATTTTGATAGCGAAAAGATGTCTTTTTCAATCAAGTCACCCGGCCTGAAATATTTAAAAATAAAATTAAAGAAAATAGAATTGATTTTTAATACTTTACACACTCTTTTTTTTTATCTTATGCTATCAAATAAATAAATACAGAAACAAATAAATATATGAGAAATGGAGAAACGATATATTTGGCCTTATAAATACATTTATGATTAAAGTAAAACCATTGTGTGCAGATTTATTTACAAAAATAAATAACATGAAATTCAAATCAGAGGCAATAAAAAAATGCATAGGATTGAAGCAAGAAAATAAAAAATAAAAAAATTAAAAGTATTCTGCATTAACTTTTAGCTTTTATTTTAAAAAAAAATTAAATTTAATCGTTTCTAACTTAACAATTAATTTTCGAATGAATAATTTTG
Source organism: Latrodectus geometricus (assembly GCA_026290005.1). Lineage (NCBI taxonomy): Eukaryota > Metazoa > Arthropoda > Arachnida > Araneae > Theridiidae > Latrodectus > Latrodectus geometricus. Next base: position 64,183 of record JAPDSC010043601.1, read on the forward strand.
AGGGGAGTGAAAAATTTAGAATTAAAAATATATAATTACCACAAATTCGAATGATGTATTTCACCATGTTAACCTTTAACCTTGTATACCTATAACTTAATAGATATATAACCAGATTGTATTTGACATCTAATATCTATCATAACCAAATACATTTAAAAAAATTTTTAAAAAACCTCTATGTAAATTTAAAAAGTATACTTAATAATATTTTTTATATATTATTGTATGAAATAATAATAATAATAGTAGTAAAAATTGTTATCTATGCAAAGGGCAAATAAATAATCAATTAATTAATTGTTTGTTTCTTGCATAACAGATAATACAATTATTAATGTAAATATTTATTATATTTACATTAATTAATATTAATTAATTATATTTACATTTATTAATATTTACATTAATAATGGATACTTTATAAAGACTGGGTGTGAAAAAACTCGATATAAATATGAATGAAAGAAATCCATTAGAAAGACGAAATTTTCGATATTAAATTATTGAAATCAAGTTCAGCGTTTGTAAACATCATTGCTTTAAGTCCAAGTATTTCAGTATATTAAAATACAATCATTGCATTGATCAGAGGTAGATATATTGATTGATAATCATTTTTTTTAAAATTTAAATTGTTAATTCCTTTTTAATTACCAATAGAAAAACATTAGCCATCTATTTTTCACTGAAATACTTGTGATTAAGTTTATGAAAGTATGGTGTTTTTTTTATATATAATTATTTCGTTTCCAATATAATTATTTCGTTTATTCTTTTCTCCAGAAATTTCAATTCATAAGCCAAGTATTCCTCATTTGGATTGGATAGCAGTACAACTAACTGCCACTTTGCAGTTGTGATGCAAATTTGCGTAAATGAATCTTATAGAACATTCTGAATTAATGTATTCAAATTCCTTAACTCGCTGATATAATCTATTATTTCCATTTATATAGAAACACTAAGATTGTTGTCGTTATGATGCCCAATAAACATGCCAAACATTAAAAAAATAAATATCTTTCTCTTTAAAGCTATCAATGGTATTAGTTAAGGGATAATCTGTTCTGAATTTTCAAATTTTTTCTCAGTTGACTTTCCTAGGAGGAAATAAACATACAATATTTTACGGATATAAATAAAATTTATTGCATATAAGCAAATTTTGAAGTGTTAGTATATAATAATGAGAAAAACTTTATAAATCAAGCTATTTTTAAGCTGTCAGCCATACAATTACAGTAACAGAATTATTTCACACAGTAGAGCGAATATGAATTCAGAAGAACTTTGGTTACTCAGTAGATATCAAGAAGGAGACATAACCGGAGAGAAGTTGGCATGTAAGGCATGTATAATCTGCATGCACAGTATAAGATTTGTTATTAAAAACTGCAGTTATTAAATTAATTATAACTATCAAATTATTTTAAATTATAATTATTGAAATATTTCTATATAAATTCAAGTGAATTCTTATAATCAGAATAGATAACGAAATCATATATGACTTCATGTGAAATAGGACACCTTTTAATTTGTGGTACACATACTCATTCGTTTGTAAGTAGAAGACCTTCGGGGAACACAATAAAATAATCTTGTTAATGACATAAATACTAGAAATATAAGTTATAATTAAATGCAGTAAAAAGGGAAAAGTTTTTCACCCCTTTACCATAGACCTCTTTACCAAGTACCTAAGATCTAACCTCTTTACCTAAGAGACACTTTTATCAAATCCTGTTTTATATATGCAGCCAGCACGAGAGGAAAGAAATATTATTCCACCAATTGAATCATTAGATATTTATTTAGTGACAAATAAACAAAATAAATTTCTTTCATATTAAACGAAAAAAGTGAGCACTCATGAGCCAAAAACTCAATTAAGGATGTTCAAATGTGAGTAAGTTGAAAGCCCTTTTGGTAGAATAATCAAGCACTGTTGAGAAGAATAATAGTGTAAAAAACAGAGCAATTTCACAACTAAGCCTAAGTCGACTTAAATGGAATGGATAACTACTGGAAAATGCCTTTCCTTGAAAAATGTAGGAACATCGCCTGGAACTCTAAACTAAAATAATGACTACTATAATTGATATCGCTCAAATCTATTTGGGAGGAAATACATTGAAAGCACACTCAGTTCATTTCTCTCTATCCTAAGTGCTATTTGTGGACTTGTAGCCAGTGATATTTCTCAATACCTGTAGATGTACTAAGCATCCTCTTTCGAAGGGGAAACCATTTTCTTCAATACCTTCAACATACATACATAGCGGCACAGGCGAGTCCTGGACTGTATCTTAAGGTCAACAGGTTTGGAATACTCGCCCATCACCAAGACTTCTGAAGCCCGTTCAGGTGACGAGGTCATATCTGAGCTGGCACCCTCCTCACCATATCCACGTCACACCAGCGGAAGGAATTTGGACCTTCAGAGTAACGGGGACACGTTTCCAACCCACGGAGCTCCAGCAACCCAATGAAAGAGAATGTGGTCACCTCCTCAATCACTGCCAGCGTCAAATGATGCTCTTCACTTTGCTGACCTTAGAAAAGAAGCGGCGCGTGAATCTCCTGAACCACTAGAGCTCAACACCTTCTATAAGGGAAAAGAAAAGCACGCAATTCAATGGACAATATTAAGTAGACAGATGAAATAATTGGCCAATAAGTGTAGTGGCTTAATGGGGCTGGATCTTTTCATTGATGTGATTGCAAATACTGATTGTTTTGAACAAATTGAGTAAGTGTTTTTAAAATACGTACATTTATTTTGAAAAAGTACTGAACCAAATTTCACTTTAGTTCAGATATTCTATAACTAAACGCCCTGTCACATCAAGTTGTTGATGTTGGAAAGCCGATAAAAGTAAAGATATCCCAAACAGAATTTTCGGATCCTGACCCTGTGATTTTAGGCTTATAAAATGTATGTGAAATTCTTTGGAAGGATGCCTTTCAACATATTATAGTTCCAAAGAATATTCAATAGCTGAAACAAATGCTGAAAGATATAATTTAATCAATGGGTAATCAATTAATGAGTATAAATCTACTAATAAATAAAAAATAGTTTACCGTAAGCAATGGAACTTCTTTACCTTATAGTTGTAAAAGAGAAAAATAAATAGTTTAATAGTAATTATAATTGAAACTTTGGCAAAAAATAATATTTAAAAAACTCATAAAAGGAAAAAAATTGTAACTAATATAAGATTATATCTAAAAGGAATAAGAAACTTTATTTCCTTTTGTTATAGCTTCCTTTAAATTTTGAGCAGTACGCTAGCTGTGTACCTTAGTTTTTATTAGAACAACAAATTTGAGTATTACTAGATGTATATTGGAAACATTTGAGAAAGTGACAGTCAACCCTTAGCAACCAAGGTTTTGTATTTGCTGGATCCCAATTAGTAGTTTGATTTTTATTATTTTTTTTTTTTTTGGCTTTTCCTTGCTCAGGAGTTTGCTGATCATCGAAATTCTATGTAAGTTAAATTTCTTTGGAGTTGACGGCTTTTCGTCAATTTTAGCATGAAAAAAAAATAAAAATGAATGCCTACGAAAAAGTAAAGCTAAAAACTTAATTTTTGTCAACATTCGAGCCCTCACTAAGTTACTGGAGCTCCGTGAGTTGAGAACGTCTTTGTTAATTTGTCACATCCATTGTCGATAGTGTAGTATGGATGAGAAGAAGAAGATGCCAGCTCAAATATGAGCTCATCACTTGACCGTTGTTCAAAATTATGCTTGATGGTTGGCGAATATTCAATCCCGCCAACTTTAAAGTATAATCCAGGATTTGTCGACTTAGCTATGTATGTATGTCTGCATTCGAAAGCAGCAGATGTTGATGAGACTTAATATCCACAAATTGATATAAAGCACTAATTGACTAATGAAAAAGTTCATCACAGCGTTATGTATATAAATCAAACTAAAACTAAACCCTGATATACGATAGCCCATCGGGGCAAGACCTACAGTGCCCATTTTCGTTTACATGACCGAGGGCCCAGGAGTGCGAAGCATATGCCTGGGTTTGGTGGTCAGCCTAACGTAAAACCCCCAGTGTTTTGTTCCCAAGCATGCTTGGTACTTAGTTTTATTGACCCGCTGATGGGATAAAAGGATTAGTCGACCTTACCCGTCCTGAGGATAGAAACTCGGAGCTGTGTGTGGGAATAGGGAAAAGTTACCACTACGAAATGCCCCTTTCTAAAACGGAAGAGTACCAAGCTTTTTTAACTAAGAGTTGTCAACAAATTACTTGCACCCAGCCAATGAAAAAATACCAAAATTAATATTTTTCAATGAAGCACTAAAACAACACCCAATATAATTACTCCATTGGACAGTTAAAATGCTTTTATGTTGATGACAATACGTTAGTTTACAGGATGTAGTAAACAACATTACCATAATCATTTATAGAGTCGCATAAAAATGTAATTAATCATTTGCATTTTAAAATATTTCTGTAATAATAACAATATATTTAAAGTTAAAAAATGTTTTTCTATTTGATAATTTTTATTTCATATTTTTGCTGCGGATTATTAAAGAAGATTTTAATTCTTCTTCAAAAGGAATTCTGTTTATGTAAGTAACATGAAATTAAGGTAAGGTTGGTTATTTACCTATCGCATCGAAAAGAATCAGCGATAGCAGTTCAACACCTTAAACTGTCTTTAATGCGAAATCAGCCCATCATCGAATTACGGGTACAGTGGTAACCTCCCCTCGAAGGATAACTTTCTTAGTAAACTTCCAACAATACAAACATAATAACAGTGATGTACCCCTTTAACAGTTACGCGTCCCTTCGAGTGCAGAGAACACAGGCAAACAGCCCCGGGGCTTAGAAAGAGAGGTGAACTAACAGGAGAGCCGGACCCTTTTAATCCGGAATGCCGGACAAGGACCGACCCGGGGCTACACGGCAGCTGCACAAACATATCCGGGACGAAAAGGGTTCTGGAGGATCTTGTTATAAAAGTTGGTCAACCGATTCCAGCTCCAGGTATTAAAAGAAATATCAGATACGTCTGGTCTGGTGCAGTAACTGCACCTTCAACCTGAGAGGAGTCTTCTCATACTTAATAACTGAAGCAATAAAAAGGTGTGTGAGACTAAAGAATGATTTTTATATTCGACTAAAAAATAAGTTTTAATTAAATAATGTATAAATAAATGTATATGAAGAAACGACAATTATATTTTTTATAAAAAATTATTTAACTAAAGAATCGCTAACTTTCCCAATTGTAATTAATTAATTTTAACTCATTTTTCCTCTATTACAATTTTATACTCCTAAAGAATATTATTTCCATCAGGTTTTATATTTAAAGTTTTGAAACTTAAGAATGAAAAATATGAACTACTACAAATATTAATGACTAAGGCAGGAATCAAACCCATGGATCTTATATTTGGATGCTCCGATATTAATTATTT
>JAPDSC010043601.1:70054-100208 GCA_026290005.1 Latrodectus geometricus
AAAAAGTCAGCTGCTCTTACACAAAAATGAACGCAGATGATTTCATAAATTGAAAGTGTGATATGACACTACTGTCGAATGATATAGATGTTATTTATTTAGAGTTTTTTCTGTCTGTTTAATTTTCTTTTAATATAAATTTAAATGTTATTATATATAGATGAATTTGTTTTCATTTTCAATTTTTTAATAATAAATGAAAATTAATATTTCAGCTTTACGGTATTCCTTTGTCTTTCGGCTGATAAAGAAATTAGTTGAAAAAAATAAGTGTGAACTAACGCAACATAATTATTACAAATAAATAAAATAATATAAAAACAAAAATAACAATAAATTTCGCAATTCCTGCTCTGGAGAATTTTTGTAATGACACGTATCTAATTTAACTATACAATTAACAGGGTAAAATATCCTGATCACGTGATCTTGAGTTCCTCTATTTTCCCTCCTTTTCAGTTTTAGCTTGCGAACACCTCACCTCCACCTTTAAGATGAAACAGAAAGCAAGTTATGTCTTCGGATTTTAACCTGGCGCAGAAAAAAATGTACTTCGGTTCGATCCCAACAGAGAAGAGAAATTAATTAGAACGTTATTTCTCCGTCTCTCACTGAGGGGGGAGATTAAGATTTCTATGAAGCGAGAAATAAAAGTTGTCGTCGTTGAGTGCCTAATTAGTGCCATATTCAACGGGTAGTTTTGTGTTCGACGAATGTACGTTTTGCTAATGAATGCGATGCAAAACATGACGTTGCGCACTCCACCCCCCTTTAATTGGAAAAGGTATATCTCGTTAATTTCCATCTGCACACGGCGGAGAATGAAAAGTTATAATAAATTATCGAAGAGATGTGCCGATTACTTTGAGAATAATTTGGCGTCTATTCATGAGCGAAAGAAGCAGGATTGTTTGGAAGCAATTAAAGGGGGCTGCCGTGCTTCACCACCCCACCTTCTCTTAGTTTCTGGAAATTCGTTAAGCATTCTGTCCAAATTAATGCTCATTTCGTGTGTTTCCAAATTACTTTCACGTGGGATGATCGCTTCATAAGCATTCAAAGTTGATTACAAATATTCTTTTAGATGCATTTTTACATGTTTCGCCGATTTAGTCTGAGAAATAGTAAAAGTGCTCCGGTTGATTTTCCCTTTTGGGGAAAAATGCAAATGAGCTAGAACACATAGAAACTGATATTTACAGGAGATTATATCAAGTCTCGCAGCATTTTTTAAAGAAAGTATTCTGGTTTATAAGGGAAAATAAAAATTAACACTTTACCATGTATTCATTTTCTAGACAGCAACAATTAATAACAATTGTATAGTAAATGAAAATTTGTGATATATATATTTATATATATATATTTATATATATATATATAGGTGTGTGTGTGTGTGTGTGTGTGTGTGTGTTCAAATTAATAAAAGACGCTATTAATTATTAAACAATACTAATTAATTTTCTTTTTTATAGCTTTTAAATATTCCTGTATTATAGTTTTAAGAGGATAGTTAAAATATTGAGGTACCATAATGCATTAAACATACTTTTAAATTATCACGTTAAAATCCTTCAAATATATATATTTTATTTATTAATCAAATTCCATCAAGGCATAACAATTAAACAGATTACTATCAATATTTTATAAATATTTAATTTAATCAGAACCTGTTAATCATGGCGAAATTCCAAGGGATGATATCAACTAAGATTATTAACAATTTTAATATTTATAACATCTGAGTACGACTTAAAGAGCGTTCCAAATCACTACAAACATCGATACCCAAGGTGAGATTCAAACTCACGAACTATTGAAACAAAGGCAAGTGCTAACCATTTGGTTATCAGCTCAGCTAAAACATTACTGAATCAATTTAACTTTATTAAAAATATTAAATTAAGAAATGTAAAAAATTATCAGCATGTTATACAACGATACAAATATGTTATGGTTTTATTATGGCACATATAGATTAAACTAAGTGTGAGTATAAAAGGATGTGTAATTTATTAATTTTTACTACTATATCATAAAATTATAGATTAATTTTTATAAAAAATTAATCTATAATAAATTAATTTTAATAATAAAAAACCAACAAAGGATATCCCATCAAACACATGAATGTCAGTTACGTTAAGAGCCGTAATCGGCTTGCCGATAAGAGTAGTATCGGAGTGATACCGGCAAACGGTACCACTACCCGTCAAAACATGCCCGCCCCGGGCAAATGTGGGCCGAATGTATGGCGTGGTATTGGAGCGGTATCGGCAAAGCCGATGTAATCGTTTGCCCGTTATTTTACCGATGCCATTTCATAAGTGGACCGAATGCTTTTGATAAGTGGCCCAGCATCGGCAACCAGTAAATAACGAACAGCATGCCCATTAATAGAATTTTTTTTAATTTTAAATTCATGATAGCTTTTTTTTTTTTTTTGAAATATTTGTTTGAATTCCAATATCACTTACGCTGTTTACACACGTGGCAATTACTATTTCGTCTAAAACTGTTAAATAGCGCATAACAGAAAAAAATTCTCTAAAAAACATTTTAAACCATGTTATTAACAATTGCAAGCAGAACATTTTTTTATACATTTATTAAATAGTGGTTTCAAATATTTTTCATTATATTCCTGTTTGATTGAAATCAAGATTCTTTCATTCAAAGTTTTAATACTTATGTAAGAAAGCTGTTAGTTTTAAATGTTTTAATTAACAATCAATACAAATATGACAACTGTTTTTAATAGAATTTAAGTGCATATTTAAAAAAAAAATATTATTTTGTACTTGAGAAATAAGTTTCCTTAACATAATTATTTGATATATAATAAATTTATTATATTTATTTGACTAAGTTGGTGTCATTTAAATAATATTTGCTTATTGAAAATAATGATTTAATATTAAATTATTTAAATATTTTTTCATTAAATAACAATTTCAACATGGCAAAATTAAAACAATTTTATTAATAATTAGCGGGAATTTCGATAAATACAATGATATATGAACTCAGACATCATAATTTTAATAACTTTTTTAAAGCAAATTATTTATTATGCAAATCATTCTGAAATATATGTACATGAAAAAAAAATTTCATTTTAAAGAATAAAAATTTATAAATTTTATTTAAGTATGCATATATATTTAAAGAATTCTACTAAAATTTATGTAATATTACAAGTTAGTTTAATTTAATAGCAGTATATACACACATAAAAGTTTCTCTTAAATTATTCATTTTTATATTCTAAATATCGTCACTTATTTGAAATGCACAGTTTTTGAATTGCATAAATGAAAAGAAACAACTTTTAGTTAAAATAGTTTATTTGTAGTTCTTTTTAGTCAATTAACACAAATGTTTTATACAATAATGAGAGGCACTTTCATACCTCTGAAAAGGAAAAAATAATAAAAATTTTCTTTAAAGAAATGCTAAAGAAATAAAATGTGCTTGTTAATGAAATTCATATTACAAAATATGAGACAAAAGTTTTAGGAATATAAAATTTATTTAATAAAGAGCAAAATTATTCAAATTACAAAAATTAAGTTTTTTTCAATTTACAATAAATGTAATATAAAATTCAGTACTAAAACTGGCAGCTCCGGTTTGTTTTGTCAGTAAATATACCTATAAAGGAGAATTTTGTTTAGTTTATAAATATTCATAATTTTACAGTAGTAAAAAATGCATATTAACCTATCAACAATAAAATTTCATGATTTAATTGACTTTGTAAAGATATTTATAAAATCCATTAGATCATGTAATTGAATTGGTAGTAACTCTTGTAGTGCAACTATTTTCACAGGAATTTTAGCACTTATCGCCATTTTACATTTAACATTTTACCTAAGCAAAATTGTATTTGAACACACCAGTTTTATCTTATCAACATAAGAATGTAAGAAGACCAAAATTATTTACAAACCTGTAATGTTAATGCACATGGAATCATACCTGTAATATTAATGTAAGTGAAATATTTATAAATTATTTATTAGCAGTTGATAATTCTCAATTTCTAAATAAAAATATGTATGTGTTTCATGATTATATGACATAATGTTATTTACTCTAATATCTCAAAACTTTATATTATTACTCATTCTAATCATTTTAATTTTCTAAGATTTGTCTATAAATCCTTTCTATATTAAAATATTTTTGAATGAAATCTGTTTGGTAATAAAACTATTGTAAATGAAAAATATGTTAAAAAAATAGCTTAGACAGTATAGGAAACTTATATAGTATTAATTCTATTGAGATTACTTTCCTAATAATAGTAACTGGGAGCAAGCAATATTTTTGTATCGATAATTAATTATCAGGAAATATTTTCTAGCCCAAAATTAAAACAATAGGAAAGCTGAAAAATAATAAAAATAAGATCAGATAAGCAAGAAATTAAATATATCCACATTGAGAATTTTCTTATTAATTTGGTTTCGAAATACGTCCATATGTTACAAAAAGTAGCTGAATTACAAAAGTAATTTTTAAAATAGAAAATCTTAAATAAAGCAAATAAAGTATAAGAAGAGAAATATGATTTTTCTCACGTTTTTATGAAATTAACTGCCAAAGAAAAAAATTACCATGAGTCTGATTCTTAAATTTCACTTTTAATTATGTTATTCAGTTTCATCATTTAACATGATATTTATTTCAGAACAATTAAGAAATATCCTTAAATAATGAAACAAGTTATGACAGAATATGTAAATCATAAATTAATAATTATTTATATTCAAGCATGTTATATTTTAATATTTAATTCTTGATTAAATATTTAAGTAAGTTTTAAATATTCTTAAAGTTTAGAATTTTAAATTTTAGTTAAAACATTTTTAAATTACTATAGAACAGTGTGACTTAAACTTTTATTTTATAACCAAATAACGTGGAGATTCATTATAATAGGAAATTAAATTATAAATACAAATTATTTTATAATTGATAAATATATTAAATGTATGGCTAATTGAAATAATATGCAAGAAAGATCGAAAATAAAAAATATTTCATTCAATGGAAAATTGAATTTAAATGTAATATTTATTATTAACTTTAATATTTATTAATAAATTTTAAAAAAAAGTATATAAAAATAAAAATGTTCTTAAAAGAGTGTACTTACATATTTATGATGTTCATTTAAAATAGAATAATGATATTCTATAATCTCAAAATGTCAAGATATCAAAATAGAAATCCGAAATAGTTAACAATCACATATACTTCTAAATCGGAAATAATTCTAAATAAAATGAAATAAAATCGTTTGGTTTGAAATTATTATATTGAGTATTGCCAGATGACAACAAAATATTAGTAATTTTTTTCCTTAAAAATATCTGCTAATTATTATACTTAAATCTATTAATTTTTAAACTCACTTTGAAAACGATATTTTATTAACTATATTTTTTCTCTGAAAACATTTATATTTTTCATTTTAAATAAAATAGAAATGGAGAATATTTACTACAAAATTATTTTTTGCTCAAAAATAAAACCCAACTATTTGTTTCTGAATTTAGCAATTACGTTTGATTGCATTTATTATACCCAACTATCAGTTTTCTAAAATAAAAAACGGAATCATGTTTTCAATATGCTTAATTAATCAAAATAATATCAGAAAATATTAGTGTTTTATTATAGAATGGAATACTGTTATTCAAATATATTAGTTAATAAGAAATGCTTTCAGGAACGAAAACATTTTGGAAATTACCATCACATTGATTGGTAAAATATCATTCAGCTGGGCTTACTTTTTAAACAGATATTCCTTCTATATAATAAACCTTCAGAACTTAATATATAATCTGAAATTAACACAAAAAGGTTCAAAATTTAGTTTACCCGTTCTTATTTTATATTTCCATTGTTTTATATGTTATTTAGTATTTCATGAATAAAATGGTTGCAATGAATATTTTTTTCCAAAGAAACAATTTGTTTAATTGCAAAAACTAATTTTTGGAGCTCATATAACTGTTCTTCACTTTAAGAAAGATGGTAAAGGTTTAATGACTTCATTAAATAAATTAAAAATGAATCTATTTACAAAAAAGTGGAATTTCTTGGATTTTCAACTTTTACGCAAAAAAAAAAAAAAAAATTTGAGTACCGTTCATTGTTAAGGTCGACACCTAAGAAGCATCTCTCCATTTTACGCCACAACAGTGAAAGAACATTGAAATTACAGCCTACATAAAGAACCCTAATCTCGTTAATAACTACAATGAATCTTCGGCCGTGTCAGGTATAGAACTCAGTTTTCTCAACAAGGTCTCCGCGGGAAATGATTCTCTATTATGAGCATATAAACATTTTAAAATGACTCTCGGTATTGCCACTAAAACGTCCAATACGCTCGACGAAAGATGGAAAGGTTTCATAATGAACATAAAGGGCATTTAATATATCAAATCATATATAGTGAATTGCAATCAAATTTATTAAAAAATATTTATTTTTATTGCAAGTAAATTTTTTAAAATAAAAACAGAGTATATTGACGGTATATAAAACTCTTTAGAAGGGTATATTGCACAGTATAATTTAATAAATAATATACTTATAGAGAGAATTTAATTATTTTTAAAATTTAACTGCTTTATGTAAGCGATAAGAAAATTTCAAATAATGACTGCTTTCAAAATAATAGTCACAAAGGTAATAGAAGAAAAAGCAAGCAAATCAGTCTTTCCAATTTGGATAATTAATCTTCATTTCATTGTGATTTGGATAAAAAATAATGAAACCCACTTAATAATTATCAAAATCTAAATATATTATTGCACTGTTTTATTAATGCTATTTTGAATAGACGGATTTCTTAAAAATTATAAAATACAATGAAAATTTAAAAAAAACATTATCCTACGATTTCATGAGTTCTGAGTCATTATTATTGCTTTTGTGACAATATTAGTGTTGAATTCATAGCTTGAATTGATGGTTCCAGTCACTTTAACAGTTCCGTAACAGGATCGATATCGCATATGATATTCGGCCCCGAATCGGAATGCCAGTATCAAACCTATATCGTCAGACGACATTCATAATTTGCCGGCAGTTAGCCGTATTAGGACCGATACTTGTTTCCGATAACTCTAAAGTTCAAATTTTTGATGTCGTTTGCCGATACGGATCTGATATCGTTTCGAAATCACCATGCCAATGCCGACTCGTACCCGACACTGCCGATATTGGCCCGACCGGATGCCGATAGGCTTGTGTTTGCTGGGATGTGTTGGTTTTGTTTATATGGCATATATTGAAACTATAAAAAAAAACTTTTTTTAATTAAAATAAAAACCAATATGAAAGAAAATAAAAATTGGAGTTTCATTTTTTATCAAAAATATAATAAAGATTAAAAAAAAAAAAAAAAAAAAAAAAAAAAAAAAAAAAAAAAAAAAAAAAGGTGTTTAAAATGTGTCAATATCTATTAATCCTGACTGGAGAAAATAAAGTTATTATCAGTAGGTATTCAGAAAATTTACTTCTATTTGTGTTTATAAAAGAGATAAAAATATAAAATATTTTTCTCAGTAAAAATCAAACTTTAAAGGTGGGTAAAATTCAAATCACAATGAATAATAACCAGTAAAAAAAATTCTGAAATGTAAATATTTAAGAAGTGACGTAAGCTGGATGAGTAAAAAGTAGAAATGAAAAAAATTATAACGACTGCACATTATAAAAACTAAACAAAATTTATCAATCATGAGAATGTGAAGAAGGCCTGGAAGGAATATTAAATGTTACCACACACACATATATATATATATAAAGTTATAATAATAATGTAATAAACGCAAACATCAGAAAATGTTTTATTCCCAATTATTCATTTGATTAATATTTCTAGTAAAACCAAAGAATTTTTTTCAATTAAATTTTTAAAAGCAATTTTTGTGTGATTTTTGTCTTAAAACAGGATTTGTTAGAGGAGTTAATTTTCAATAAAATGAGCCATCAATAATGAGCCATCAATTTAATTTTTAATAGAAATATATCTTTCAAATCAAAATCATAAAATTAGTACTTGTAAAGAAGAGTATAAAGTATATTTTAAATGCCTTTCCTTTATGCTTCATATTTACTCAAAATAATAAAGTACATTTTGTGAATATTTGAAGGACTCTGAAACAGTGAAGTTGAATTCTTAAAATTTATTACATCTGATAATTATGATTTCGCATAATTTTTAAAAAGTATTGCAATTTTTATTAAGAAATTCCTCAATCCTAAAATTAGAAGTTTGGTTTTATCATATATTTTAAAGTTAAATAACTAATAAGAGAGCTGCATTAATATCATAATAGTTATATAATAACAAAACTATTCCGGTGGGTTTCGTTTATTTTAAAAAGATTTGCAAGCAACTGTAAAGTAAATTTGTTACATTTAAAATGTATTAGTAGACACCAATGTCGCTGTTTTTAATTAAAATTATATCAATTTTACATCTTATTAATGGTTATATGAAAAGCGAATTTGTTTGTTATAGATTACAATTAAAATTGGCAATGTGTTTAATAAACTTACATTTAATTAAAGTAGTAGGATTTTTAATAAATTTTCCATTATCGACGAGAAAATAAACGGTTTCTAAACGAATTTCTAAACGGGTTCGTTATTTATTTAAAGAATTGACTAAGCTTCCTATTTTTATTCAAATAAGTCCCTCGTTAACATGCTTGTTTCTTAAAAAAAATCATTCGCGTGGGTAGGGTTTTCATGTTTATCACTTCAGTTTCCTTTGATTTTGTCCTGAAATAAGGAAATATGAATCTATAAATTTTCCATTTAAAATCATTATTTTTTAATTAATCCTACGATGAAATTTACAATCAATCAATGTACAGTATTACATACTTTAGAACATTATTTTCATTTTATTAAATAACATATATTTAAAAAAAATTACATGATAATCTCCATATAAGCATATAAAGTAAAATTTATTAAGACCTAACAAAAAAATAATACTGTAAATAAAGTTGAGTTGTAAGCAATATAACATGTGCAATGTTTTACTCTTATATATTGAAATTATTGCAATTTATTAAAATTAAAGGACATAAAAATAAATCACCAAAGTTGCAGAAAACAAATATGTTAAAAAAAGATGATAAAATCCTACTTCTTTTAATTACACTTAATTTTAAAATTAAATTAAAAAAAAATCATTATTAATCAAAGATGTCTAATTTAGACATCATTTTAATTAAATGTTGAAACAAGTTAGGAATACTGTTAATCGCCGACAATGAAATAGATTTTAATGCAGAATCCAATTGTGCAGCTAGAACAGTATTGTTGAATGTGATCCATATTTTAGTGCAAACAGTTATGTAAGAAATGTTTGATAACCATGTTATTTAAAAAAATATTTCAAAAACCGTTGGTATAAATAATATTAAAATTATGCGCTATTTTATCATTTTTTCTTAAATGATTCTCGACAAAAAATGAATTAAATGAACATATAAAATTATCGTCCAACAACTTTACCAATAAATCAAACTGAAATTTTATGAGATTTATTCGTCAAAATTTTGTGATTTCGATTCTATGCAATTACATGGGCAATTTCTATTCAAGTTTTATTTTTATGCAATTATATGGGAAAGATTTTTTTTATATAAATAAAATTTTAAGTCTAACAAATATGGGAAAAAGGTGCCGATTTGTTTTGATTTTGATAAAATAAATATCGAATGTCACTGAAACATGGTTGTTTCAACATACATTTATTACTAATATTTTATTTCTATTCAAATACAAATGATATCTTTATGATGAACCTAACCAACGTAAACTTGGATTTTATCAAATGGTTAAGAAACTTAAAGTTAAGGTATTTCACTTTCAATTCATAAGTAGGATTTTACGTGATTCATAAGTTAATTATTCTTTTTGTTTGTCAATATTTATTTGATATTTTTCTTATTATTTTAACTTTAACATTTTAAATTGTATTTATAGACTGATTATTTGTAATCTTCTTTCGTGGAATAGTCGCTTAATTTTGATGATAGCTCTTCGTCATTGCAGGAAAACAACAATTTTGCGACAATGTGATCAACACAACCGATTTAGATGACCATGTTGGTATTTCATTCTATATTCATTTTGCTGCACTCTTTACTAAATTTGAATTACAATTTCAATTTATTGATTGGTGTTCTCCTTTGCCTTTTAATAATTATATATATATAATTATTACATATTACGATTCTGAAGTCTTAGATTGAATTTTTAAAAAATTTACTTTCGTTGATGTTAAGAATATATAAAAACGTTTTATCGTCAACTCTCTTTGCATTTCTGATTTCGTAAGATAGACCAGTGGAGAAAATGAGTTGCATTCTGGCAACACCTTGGAAGTATTTGGTCCAGAATTTCCCATAAGGTTCAGCTCACGAGGGGGTGGTTGGGGGATAGCAAAAAGGCTCCCCAGCCTCCCTTAATGGTGAGGGCCCGGTCCAATACATCCCGATAGAGAAAGAAATTAATGAAGGTTCTCCCAATGCATTCGCGAACAATTATTTCGGATTCACAAATGAGAAAGATATCTATTCTCCGCCGGTCCTTATCTCCGGGGGTCAGGGAGGTTGGTCATGGAGATGACCAGAGGTCATTACGATAGTTACGCCTCATTGGCGGAGAGCGCCGGCCACGTGACCCGCATGCATGTGTCCGCTTTCCCATGGTCAGAAAGAGGCAATGAGAAAAAATAGCAGGGTGTCGATATTGATTGAGGAAGTCCTCTTTGAAGGTTGGATTCCAGAATGAAGCCGACCTGCAAGTATGACGGGCTGCGAAAGGACAGCGCGAGGTATCATCATCTGTGAGAATCTCTTACAGTCTTTAATCTTTAATAATCTTAGATCGATCTCTTATTAATTCCGCAAATAAACAGAGGAGCATTATCTTGAGATTCTAATTAAAACAACATTCATCAGCAGAAAATATTAGCAAAGATTGATATTTTATGCCTATGAATATTAACAACAGATACTCTTATTGCTAATCATCATTTTAAGAATTTCATAATTCTTAGAAATAGACCATATTAAATTTTAATAGGTTATTCATTACATATGTATAATTTATTGTTACGCAATTTATATAAACAATAGCTACCAGAAAGTGACACAAATGCATGTTTTCCCCACTGACAACATAAGACAAGTGTCAGAAATCTAAACATAATACTTGAAAATCCCATAAATACAAAAATTGAAATCTTATATTTTTGTGGTTTTTTGGGTGTAGTGTCATAGATTTGAGGCACTTGCCTTGTTTCTTTAGCAGAAAAGCTATGTATTTTAGGCAAATATCCCTGATAAAGCTAAGTTGTAGCTTTTTTATTATATATATTTTTAATGAATATATAATAATATATATAAAAAATAAATATATATATATAATAATGCAATGGAAAAAAATAAAACTATTCCTGATGTATAACTGAATGTGATAATATGAATATCTTATTTGATTTTTTTCGTTTTGACTCAAACATTTTTTCAATAACTATTTAAGCACTCCAATAATAAATATAAAAATATAATTTAAATGGGAAATTAACACAAGTTAACATTGCAGTGTCAAACATTTAAAATAAAAAGGGAATAGTTTGTTATATTGTTGTGAAAATTAACAAAAAGTATAGGAAACTCTTAATATTAAAAAATATAAAAATAATAAAAAAAAAAACTTTTCATCCTAATCCAACATTATTTTCGTCAAGAAGTCATACATTGTCCAGATAAATGCTAACAGAATCACTAAAACGCAGATTAGATATGTTGAAATGTATTCAATTACGACAAATTTTGTTTGCCAAAACAAGAAATCATCCTTAACACAGAACATGCATGCAATAGTTCTCTAGATGACATTTGACTAAAAGTTGAAATGGTGATTCCGAATATGTGATGTTAATAAGACATTTAATAAATCAATACAATAAGATAATTAATATTTCTCGTCAAAAACAAAAGAAACTAACATAGATTTCACACATGTGCGCATCTAAAATAGAGACAAACTTGACTTTTTCAAATTAATTGGAATTATTAATTTTTGAGAAATTTGAATAATTCTGATTATTATAATTATCAATAATTAAAATTTAATTTATTAATTGCCATAGTAATTGGAATTCTGAATTAATAGTTTAAACTTTGGAACACCCCTAAAATTTCTTTCTAAATATTATAAATAAAATTAAATTTAAGACACACCAATAAATTGCATAGATTATTATGGTTATAAACCATCAATGTATATTAAATATATGGGCAATTTTAAAAGTTTGTAATTATTTAGATGAATATGGGTAAATAATTTAATTCCTATTATAAATATATTATTAGGATTATTTAATTCATGCTTTATAATATTTTCTTCAGTTTTTTAAATATTCATTTCAAATATTGAATTTTAATTTAAAAATATCTTGTGTATTTCATTTCAGATAATTTACTTGATGATTGTTAAGTAGGTAAGAAATAAAAAAATAATGAACATTTTGAAGTGAAGTCGAAATATTATGAATATCAGTAATCAATTCCTGAATATTAGCGATACATATATCTGTGTCACAGAAACTTTTATTATCCAACTCAATTGAGAATAGCATGAAAGTTTTGTAAGCTGTAATTGAAATAATTTTTAATTACATTATTATTTTCAAGCCTTACGTTATCAGGAATTCATGGAAATAGTGAGAACAATTAATTAAAAGATAAAAATAAACATATTATAAGTTTATCATTTAATTAAATTTATGATTAAACATAACTTTTGTAAAATTCAAAGATGTAAAGTACTATCAAAGTTGTTATTAGTTTCATATAAATAAATTCTGTCTGTTAAAAAAGGCATATGTTTAAAAAATATATATTAATAATCCATGTATTAAAAATATATGTACAGAAATTAATTTTATTAATTATCATAATTTATAAAAATAAAGTAGATCTTAGAAAAACAAATTAAATCATCACAAATTTTTCAGACAAAAATTAATAGTTACTAATTATTGGATGATGTTTAAATGTCTTGTAATGTACTCTGCTTTGCTTAGAAAATTTTTTATTTAAACTAATAAGAGGTAACAAATGTTATACATTGGAAATAAATATTATCAATTATTGGTTCTCTATTTTTTGTAACAAATACATAACATTCGATATTATTCAATTAATTTAAATAGTTTATTAATTATTTTAAAACAATATATCATGTATTCTGATTTCAATAATTTTGAATTTTTTAGTTAAAATCATAATTGTTAGCAATATTAGAAATAACATTTCAGTAAAAAAAATAAAAATTAAAGATTGGGGTAAAAAAAGTAAAGATAGAAGTTATTAAAAGTGTTTGTATATAATTCCTTGATTTTTTTATATGTAAAACTCGCAAGGATGAGATACTTTGATAAAATTAATTCTAGGACAATTTTTTAATCGTAATTGATCTTATAAAAGCATTCACATGACATTCTAAATTTCCAATTACCTACTGTCCGATACAATTGGAAGTTCAGAATGTTCCCATTGCCTTATTACTGTATTTCTTAGTCAGGAATGCAAAACTGAAACGATGGTGGCGTGCTTGATGACCGACCCCCCACTGGACGATCCCTTCGATTCTTGAGGCAGAGGAGGAAAAAGTAGGTGGAAGGGGCCGAATGTCCGGCCGAGATGCCCGGTCAGGTGATGGAGTGAGGTCCCAGCGTGGCCGTGTCAGGGCCTGGCCGTTATTGATAAT
Organism: Latrodectus geometricus; assembly: GCA_026290005.1. Taxonomy (NCBI): domain Eukaryota; kingdom Metazoa; phylum Arthropoda; class Arachnida; order Araneae; family Theridiidae; genus Latrodectus; species Latrodectus geometricus. The sequence continues at coordinate 83,894 of JAPDSC010043601.1, forward strand.
TGTAATTAAAGGACTTCGGGTCATTAGCCGTTTCCCGCCTGGGCCACATGCAATCATCATTTGTTACAAAGGAACTGCCCCTTCTTATGGTACACCCTTTTCTTTTCGGAATGGGAAATCTATACCCGGCTGGGCCCTGATGGATGGTCACTTCAATCTCGCCTGATTTTGATCACAGATATAGTATTTTCGGATAGCCTTTGACCATCGCCCTTCGAGAGTGGCATCTCGTTCCCTTTGATGGAACGCTCCACTCAGATAAATGCATCATTTCAATTAAGCGAAATCAAAGTTTCACTTATACGAAATAGATTTGAATATAAAGCTACTTAACTGTAATTTTGTTTAGAAGTTAAAATCTCGAATTCTTCAATCTCTTGAATCTAGAAAGACAATGAAATCCGAAAGTCAAAATTCTATATTTCAATTTTCGAACTTTTTATTATGATCAATATTAGAATTTCTCATAATAACCAATTTTTTCGAATTTTATATATAAATCTAACAGTGAGTTCTTTATTTAGTTCACTATTTCAAATCATCACTTAAAAATAACTGACTCCTATAACATTTCTGGATTTAAATTTTAAAAAGAAAATCCTTATATTAGTATCCAAAAAATTATTATTCGGAAATATAACTTTTTAATGAACATAAGAATGGAATCACAGAGTTAATTAAAGCACGCGCGTTAGTGTAATTTTAAGTCTTTAATTTACAGCTATTATAATTAATTAATTTAATGTGTTCTATTTCACAACATCATTGTATAGAAGTATGTCTCAATATTCTCATATCACACAGAAATTTCGAGATATAACACAATTCAAATATCTCTATAATACTTGTATTATAATGATGTAACCATGGAACTACTGTCAACGAAGTTATCAGAATTAAGAACTATCTAAAAGTTTCTCTATGAAAAAAAGAATGAAACAAACTTTCATTCGATAACTGTTTCGAGACATATTTTTAATCCTATTCTTGACATGAAGAGATATTCAGTGGTTTTCTTAATTCTGCCAAAACTGAGAATTTTTAATTTGTGTTCCTATAGAAATGCATAAAATTTTTAGAATGAGCTAGTTAGCAATCTCTTTATTTCAAAATTAATCAAGATTATTCGGTTTTTCTTGAAAATTATTATAGATTATTAGATTTTTCAAAAGTTTTCTTTTAAATAATTCTAGATTTAACATAATACTAAACGAAAGTAATTAATTCAGGGAAAAATTATAATATTTATACTTTTTTAACCTAGGTAAATTGGTGAAAAAGCAAATTTTGCCCCAATTAGGAACAATATTTTTTTATGTTTTTTTTTATTTTTCCAATTGAGGATTTTTAACAAGTTTATGCATAATGTTTAGTTTATTTTATTTAGTAATTCTTATATAAATAAATCCGGATTCACAAGGTTTAAAAAATAATCTACCATTCCATTTCAAATTAAAGGAATTGAAATTATATCCTTTCCTCTTTATGTTTATTTTACAATGCATATCTATCACATTTATTTAGAAGTAAACAATAACAATTTTATTTCAGAAAAACTCTCTTTTAATAAATGTCTTTGGAAAATTAAATAAAAAGTTAATTTTCAGTATTAATAAAAAAAAATAATTTTAAACTTTTATTTTTAAATAAGCTAGGCTTAATCAATTTCTTCCATTAAGAATATTTTAATGGAGTTTTATTTGTAAAAAATGGTAATAAATAATAAATTAACTGAACTGTTTTTGTATAATGATTACATAAGAAACATTACTTACATAACATATCTTAAAAAAAGGCACATCTAAAAAATTATGTTTCATTTATTAAACTTTTAAGTTTCTACCCTTGACTGCTTAAGTGGAATATGAAAATGATTTTGAATAAAATTCTTTTCAAGTAAAATGAGTCTTCAACTATTTGCACTTTTTTATAATTTAACAATTTATTTATATATCCATTTATGTGAATATTTTTATTGGATAAATGTCTTGTAAATATGTAATATAAAAATTTTTTTACATATTCTACCACCTATACCTTTTAATTTTGCTAGTTTTGAAACAAATAATAAGTGTCGTCCTCTAGTAGAAAAATAATGTGCTATGCAATTATTTTATAAAAATAAAAAAGAATATTACATAGATGTCATAATTCAGCTATGATCTTTTCATTTATTACATTAATATAAAAAAATTAATATAATTTAAATTTTTCTCTGATTTATTTCTTATTATTGTAATCAAAAAGAGATTATTTTTTATGTAAAGCTTGGCTACTAGGATTTTTACGATTTAGGACTATAGTGGACAGAAATAATGGCATCTTGCATAGTGTAGTACCCAGGGGTGTGCCAAAAGTGGGATTCATGAACATTTCTTCAACCCCCTAGAAAATAGGTTTAAAAAAATGATTAATTTGTAAGAAAATGAGTAAGTGTAAAATTTTCCTTTTGTTACAAATATCAAGGCATTTGGAGATTAACTATCAATAATGAAATAATTTGTTAAATATATTATTATAAATATTGTGTCATTTTTATTATATTTGGTAGATTCGTTACGATTTTTATCAGAGACTTCGTGAAATGTTAATGAAAATGACATTATAAATATTTTCTTCATTGTTATTTCGATAATGATAAATGCTGATCTATGTTGATAAATATTTTCATCATAGTTTCTTCATTGCTACGACTGACTGAAGTTAAAAATGCATCCAGAACTATTAATGAATTATTACTGAACCAATAAGTAATGAATTATTAATGAATATTTTAATTTCCAATTTAAGATTTTAAATATTAAATTAGCTTTATGGGGCAATATTAAAGATTGAATGATACTTTCATTTTAACAAGTTTTTTTCACAAATATCTCTTTACAGATAACATCACTAACAAAGTGAATAAAATAAAAAAAGATGTACTCCAAATGACAAAATAGCAGTTCAATAAATGACACCATTTAAGACATTTCCCTTAACATATTAAATTCAATGCAGACATAATCGGACCTTTTAGAAATGGGTTTCCATCTCATCTAAGTATAGGAAAACCATTAGGGCAGATGAAATATCAATTGGCAAATCGCCAGAACAGGTGAAAAAAGCAGATGTAATTTTTGTTATTGCATCCATCTTGTCCTATATTTTCAATTATTCATTCCCCATTAATTCACAAAAAGCCATTGATATAATGAAAGGAATATTAAAAACGTATTGTTAAAACATAGTAATCTATTTGCAACAGATGTTCCAGTTTCGGCTCGTTTGGAAAAAGAGAAAACAGTCCTTATTTTGAGGGTAACTGCATATTTATTTTTTTGTAAGTGCAATATTGTAAGTGGTATATATAATCATCTTGTTGATTATGTTGAGATTTCGTTATTTAATTACTAATGTCATGTTAAAATGGTAATTAACACTTCGAAGAAATGTTATGATTATTAATTCATTAAAGAATCAACATAAAGCTTAACTATCAGGGCAATAAAAATATTTTTAAATTTGTCATTATTAACATAACATAAATTTAAATATAAAATGATTATTTTTTAGTCAATATTCTTTTGTAATGTCATTAATAAGTATATGAAATCACAAGGTTGAAATTTTGTAATTTAAACTGTGAATTGTTTTAAAAAATACTGTCGTAATTTTTTAGCAATTTAAAAAGATAATGGATTTATAAATCATTAAAAAGTTAACAAAACGTAAACTAGCAGAATAGTTGAGGAAATTTCAAATGAGAATTTTTCATAACACTATGATACACAATTAAAATTTTATGAATGAATTTAAAATTTATAAATTAAAATAAGAGTTTACCGATGTTGGATGCAATTATCTTTTATATAGTTTTATAATTGATTAAAAAAATCAAACAAAGTTGATTCTATTAAAATTATAAGCAATATTAGGAAATATAATTATTGATTTTATTCCCACACAAGTGAGGGGCTTGATTTTGCAATCACTGACACTATTCTAATAACACTGATTTTTTTCTATAAAAAGTAAAAAATATTTTTCAATTACATGATATTTAATTTTACATTTTAAGTAGAATATAAGATGTAAATTGATTTTTTTAGTGTAATCTCAATATTAGATTCATTTCAATTCAATTAAAAGTTTTTTTATTTTTATTAAACTAAATTGATGAAAAGTTCTCAAAAACGATTTAGTTGGTAGAAGAAAATATTAAAACTTAATTTTATATAAAAAAATTTTAAAAAAATGATCTTATTTTAATTTTAACATTTTAAAATTGTTTTTTGTTTGATTTTATTGCGTTTTTATTCTTATTTAAAGGAGAAAATCATAAATTATTTCCCTAAAACTTTTTTTTTATTTTTCTTTAATATTTTTCAAACATTTTCATTTGCTAAAATGATAACGTTAAAAGGATTAATGTCATTTATGACTTAAATAATATCATATATTTTTGTAAAATCTATATTCATTTTTTCAGCAAATATAAATTAAGTTTTATGAAAGAATAATAATATATTATTATTTCAGAAATTGAATTTAACTATATCAAAAGTAACTAATTTTAAAAGTGTTAAAATTTGTATCTTTGTTGAAATATGAAAAAATCTGAATAAGGGAAAGCTTCTTTTATAAATCATTAGGAAATATTTTTTAATTATAATTTGTAATCAAATTCTATATTATACAATACGTATAATATAGAATTTGATTATAAAAATGTAACTATTATTCGGTACTTATTAATAGCTGTATATATTATTATCTATATCTAAAATTGAATTGTTATGGAACGAAAAATATTTAATGTAAAAAAAAGAATAATTTATATCCAATGAATGTCTGCTCGGATATTAAGAAAACTTTTTCACACAAAATTGAAAGTCTTAAGAAAAACAGAGCAAATAAATAGCCCTTGGGAATATAATTATATTGTTTTTATTTTGCATTTGTGAACTACAAGATTTAAAATTACAACTCATTAAATAAATTCGATCATTTTTTTCAGTTACATTGTACTTGGAAGATTTTTTTTTTACTTTCTCGAAATTACATTGGAATGGCATAAATATCTTCTAATTACCACCGAACAAGGCTAAATCAATCCTGAGAGAGTTTAGAATAGGAAGGGGGCTAAAAGAGTCTTATGTCTAATTCTAGGCTAAAATAAACCCATCGTCTTAATGGAAGTCCAGAAATAAATAAGTAGGCGCTCAATCGATCAGTTACTTTCTCTTTCCTCCCCCGCACTCCCCTCCCCCTCCCTAAGAAATCCATCAGAACTCGTTATCGTGGAGGCCTTTTCGGCACCTCCAGGCTTCCGATAACTCTGGGCATAATAAAGATCTCCGTTTGTTAATCAGCTGGGCTCTCTTTATGTTGTGCTCTGCCCCCTTTTTCCCTTTTCTCTAAGTTGCTTAATTCCCATTCGGATCGTGGGGCCCTATCTTGCATTTTCTCTTCCCACCCCCTTCTATCGCCAGGAGAACCCCTTATGCAATTTGAGGGACGGTGTTATCGTTGTTCAACTCTTATTTCTCAAGACCAAAAATATTCCGAATCTTGGACTGGAATGCTTGTTGTGATGTTTGATAGAATTTGTGGTGGATCGTTGCTAATTTATACGTTTTATTTCTTATCCCATCTTATCAGGAACACTTAATTGAAGACTCTGAAAAACCTATTACATTTCTTAAGAGAAAATTACTTTTTGCTAGATAATTTCTCTTTTTGAATAGTAGTTCAGGCATTCTTAATATTTATAAAAATTTAACAAATTGAGAAATTAATGTTTGATAAATTTGAATATATAATATAATTTTTGGTTAATTTGGATTGCTTGCCTCTCTACAGTCGCTTTTTGTACATAAGCGCTGATTTGATGAGAGTCTTAGTTCAAAAGTGAACTCCAAATCATAATAAGCAATTGATAATAGATTGGAATTGAACTCATGAACATTTGAATCGAAGACTAGATCTTCTATTTAGCTGACAGGTCGGTAAAATTAGTACTGAATGTTGATCAAATTAGAAATATTTTACTGTATACTTATTTGAGATTGAGATTTTCTTGCAGTAATAAAAACATAAAAAATTTACAAATTTTATAATTACGATAGTTTTATTTAAAACATCAAATAAGCATATAAAAAAATACAAATCTGACATTTTTTTCGATACCACAATATGCTTGCATATACAAGAAGGACAACTACAAAAAAAAAGACAATATTATGAAAATTATTTTTTATCGCTGTCTGCTATTAATTATGCCTAACATGTGACCTGACCTAACGTGATTAGAATTTGTATGAGATGCAATAATGTTATCATTTTAAGAAACTCTTTTAAAAACTTTATTTATGAAGCAACACAATAGTTTATTACTTTAAAGTATTTTTTAACTTAAAAAAAATTCCGATTTCTTTTTAATTAAAATATTTTAAAATATATTTTTCTCAAACTATAAAATTCCCTTTTTTGTTTTATTATTATTAAATGCTATATGAATAGGGTGCGAAATTCATCTGGCTTAATATATATTGAATTTAAATTTTATGAGTTGGCAAAAATAACTCCAATGCAAAAACTCTGAGAGTAAATAAGCTTCAAGGATTCCAATTTTTTTACTCGTATTTAATGTGATGTTTTTTATTTAATAATATTTGTCTAAGATGTAAAAGCAAAGCATCAAAATATGTATAGTATCAGATATTACACTATTTCTAGGCTCAATTATATGTTGCACTCATTATGTATATATTAACAGCCATGAGCGTAATTAAGCCTTGAAAATAAAGGGGACTAGGCATCATGCGGCATCAAAATAATTACTTCGAGAAAATTTATTAATTTACTTTGTAAAATGAGTGTCGTTATCCAATACATACAGGAAGTAGTAAAAAAAATTCCGGAGTTGATTCTCTTGTAACTCTTTTTTACCATAATATGGGTCATATTTAAAGCTCAGTTGCGTAAAGCAACGCTTTGCACTCCCAAAACACACGTCTGATGTTCAGTCCTCGGCTTAGCAAAGTCGACTTCGCCCTACATCCTTTCAGTATGTCCATAAAACTGAGCATCAAGTATACTTGGAAACTAAACATTGTGGATTTCGCTTTAGGCTATTCACCTAACCAATACTTACGCTTTGCATCACAAAGCTTTAGATATGGACACTCTAGGTCTTGGCCTCACGGCACTGTCGTGCCACTGTGAGTTTAGTTTTAGTTTGCAGGTCATATTTAATCAATCGCCTTCAAAGTATTTTCGGTATAGTTCTATTATACCTTCGAATGATAATCATCATATCGGGGAAAAATTTTAATTACTACCGTAAATCATCGCGTCGTATATTGTTTAAAAAGGTTTAAAATTTTAGAAACTACAAAAAATAGTATAAGTATTTTATTTACATTTCAAATTAAATAATTAAAATTTAATGCTAAAAATTATTAAAGACCAAAGTTTGTTTCTGATGGAAATTGCTTCTGATGTTTGTTTCTGATGGAAATTACTTAGCAATCATCTTCAATGATCGATTAGGGTCATCATAGAAAAGAACCGTATTTGCTTTTTAAACACATATTTTTGATTCACCGTTCTTACTGTTGCTGAATATTTCATTGATTCGAATTCCATTTCGGGGTTGGTTGTTTCTAATGGTTTGAAAACCATTTTAAATTGTCGGTCCTAGTCTAACTAGCCTTCGTGTGAAAAGAATGACTGTAGTCCGACAAGCAAATCAAATCAACTTTCTTCCTTCTTTTTAGCAGTGGTGCTAAAAAGAAGGAAGAAAGTACTGCTATGGTATATTTCAAAATATCGATCATATTGATTTGGTATCTTCAATGGTGTCTTAAAGCTTAATTTTCCACCTTGAAGATTTATCGAAATTACAAATAATCATTGCCATACCATACACTAGTTATAAGTCTAAAGAAAATCGTTTAAGCAAATTTTTCCAGATTTTTCTAATCCGCTGAAGAACTGTTTCTAATTTCAATAATCACCACGTAGTTTATATATATATATATATATATATATATATATATATATATATATATAGTTGTAGCAAAAACATAAATAAATTATTCATATGATGAGGTTTCAACGAAATTCCTAGAACTTTTAAACTATCCATTGCATGATTAATGAATTCCGAAAATATTTTTCATAAGATTCGAATGTTATACACCAAGCACTCCAGTAAAATATTACGGGGTTCCTTTCATTTTTTTCATGCATTATTTGTTGCCGTGATGAATTCTGTTACCGAACATGCACAGTATTTATAAATTTTATTAAGTTAAATAAAAATAACATATTTTATTTAACTTTATAAAAATGATACATACAAAACTCACATTTAATTAAAATAGTTTTATTTTCTTAAATTTTAAACCAAACTTATTTATATGCTTTCCAAAAATACTATTTTTTTTAAAAAATAAATTATTTACTTGATTATTATTGTCAAAAAGTAACTACTACTGAATTTAAATCGTAAAAATACATAACAATTTCATTTTGCATTCTTTTTACAATTTTTAAATTTCATGAAATTAAATTATATGATTATACTTTATTGTTGAAATTACATAGTTTAATATTAATTCATCATCATACATTTTTAAAAATAAATTTAGTAAAAATAAAACATTCAAAATTATGCAAGTACGATATATAGAATTTTAATTAATTAAAAATCATTACTTGTTGGTTTGTGAGAACCAAACGTTCTCAAATTTTATTCAAATACAATAATTTTGCAATGGATGTTCGATATTTTTTTATTTTTACGTATTCAAATAACAACATGTTATTCTTGATTATTTTAAGACAATACCTGGTATTTTAAAATAAATATTCATAATTTATATCTGTGTATGCAGTAACTTAACAATGAATCATGAAAAATGCACTTTTATTCAAAATTCATACTTATTTACCCAACTAATAATCACTCATTATTAATAAATTTTCAAATTTTTAATTATTGCCTTTTAAATATGATATTTAACTCCCATTCATATTAAAATAATTGAACAATTTTGGTATTGGTTTTAACAAATGAGCATAAAAAATGAAATCAATAACTTTTTTTATAGTTAAAAAGTTCTTATAAATAGCTTCCCATTTACGTTAATTTATCCTCGAATAATGCAGGTAAATGAATAATAGTTTTTAAAACAAAATCTATATTAATTTAAATATATGTTTAATGCATTATTCTCATTTTAGTTTCTGAAGTGCTAGGTGTAGTTTATAAACGATATATTCATTTCAATCTATATTATATTCCTTCATATACCATTATATTCCTCCATATAATATTATATTGATTCATATGCCATCATATTCTTTCGTATATGATGATATACATGACTTAAAGTTACAAATCTAAAAATTATAGCAGCATGATAACTTTACTGCATATTTCCTTCAACTTCCGGAATGTGTTAGCGAATGTAAGCAAATAACTGTTTCTAAATTTATTTGATGGAAGCATGTACAGCCATTAACTGATACTATGTTTTAATATATAGTATCAGAGAATCTTGTGCCAAATACATCAATGCATATAATTTTCCTTATAATTCTTTATATAATTCAAAAATATATATTCTGGATATTGTTGAGAATTTCAAATTTCTTTTTTGGCAGTAAATAAAGTGTGCATTATTTGGGGTAGACAATACAGAAATAAATGCCAAGAGCTGCTTCAGGGCAGTCTATAATGCACTCAATATGCACAATGCCCCCACACTGCTCTCCGAGGAGCTAAAGCCGGGGAACTAACTTTTAATAGAGCCCTTCTCCTAATTAAGTTTGCCGTTGTCTGGGGGCGAGGACCTTAATCAGGGCTTGACCACAAACATTTCCCGAATACTTTCGCATCTTCGTCGAGAAGTTAATGAGGGTTTTTGTCCACCTTTTCCGAGCGCCCTACCCTTCCCTCCCACTTGAGTTATTTGCCTTAATCCCTTAATCATCTATTTCTTGGAAGCACCCCCTTCAATTTCCTGTTCGGATTTGCTCTCTTTCCATTCACTTTGTTTCAAACTCTTCTCGCTCGCCTTTTTTTTCTCCTCTCTTCTTTAAGTTTGCTTATCTGCGGCCCTTGGAGATGGTCACTTTGAAGCGAGGGAACGAAACAAACAAACAAAAGGCACCGCAGAAAGCTTCGGAGATTTAAGAGTTGCAATGAAGAGCAGTGGTAGTTAATTATCCAAGGATTGAATAAGAAATGTATTCATTAAACCAGTTTTAATAGATAGTACAGAGTTGTTAGTATTGATGTTCTTTTGTGGTTCAAATATTAGAATTTTTCAATATTGTTCGAGGTTCAAATACTCAAATATTAGAATTCAATTATGAGAATTTCAATGTTCAAATATTATAATAGATTTTGTTAATTATAAATAGATATGAGAACATTATTCTATAATTCAGAAAAATATGGAGTAAATAAAATATTTTCAGCACAGCAGTATATATATATTAAATATCAAAAATGATTGAATATTATTTATGATAATTCCCATTTTCTTATAATAAATTAAAAGTTCTTTTGTATTTTATATTTAAAGCCCCAGGTCATAAAAAATTTCAAAGAAAAAAATAGCTTAACGAAATAAATACTTTACTAAAACATATATTCAATTTTTTCTTTATTAAATCAACTTATCCATTATTATGTATATATAATAAATATATATTGACATTCACTTTGAAAATTTCTTGTTGAAAATGTTAATTAGATAATAGTTAAATTCATAAGCAAAATATTATCAAAATAACCAATTACATATTACATTTATATGAATTCATCCTTATAATTATAATATGAAACTGATTATTATTAGCATTAATTATATAATTGCAATATACAAATTTAATGTATTATTTTTATTTTTATTTTATAAGTAATCAGATTTAATGTATAAATTAAATATGTTAAAATTTTATTTTTAACTTCAGTTATAGTAATAGTTTTCTTTCCATAATTAAATATCCGAAGTCTTTAAGGATTCACTTTTGATTTTCTGTGTCATTTAGTTTAGGGATTCGCAACTACACATTACTTATGCGTAAGATAGAAGTTGTTAATTTAAAACTTATGTTAGGAAACCGCAAATCTTATTCTTTAAATTAAGTCGAGGAAATTTATAACGAAGAAATACGTTAGGGAATAAAAATCTTAAATATCTTTTTCATTTTTAATTTAAATAAAGGAAAGTTATATATTTAAATCTTTCAAACAAGAAATTTAGTTTTATCTAAATCTTTACACGTTATTAATGCTGTTCCCTTTTAAAATAACAACGCAATTATATATTTGTTTATTTATAAATGCTATATTAATTTGCAATTTAGATTATTTTCTACTTCTTAAATAAATGTGGAAAGTAAAATTAAATTCCACTGATTTTTAGTACTATTATGTTATAAAGTGATAGGTCCAAAATTAGTTTAATTGGTGAATTTATTAAAATTATTGTTTCGTTTTGTTCTTTAATTTAAATTATGTTTATATTATTTCTTAAGATGTTAAATTAAAAGAAGGATTAATCTTCATTGTAAGTAATGCTATATTTTTCTCAAATATATGCCACAGGGATCAGTAATTTTTATTTTAATTCTTACCATACACAAATATTATGTCCTTGTAGCTCTCTTCAAGATACATAATAGGACTTTCTTGTCCTTAAGGAGAGATTGTTAAATACAGAACATGCTTTTTATTTCAGTAAGTAAAAAAATAATGGAAACAATTTTTACTCATTAAAATTTGAACGCATTTTCAAGCATGTTTTTAAGTGTTTTAACGAGAAAATTCAAATGAGATGCATGCATCATAAGCAATATATATTTTTAGGTAAAATTAAATTAAGAGAAGGACAGGTAATTTCTCTAAAGCATCCAGCACAACACACGAACAAGAAAAATACAACTTTATTAAATAAAAAAATACTTTAAAAGGGAAAACGCTTTGATTTCCTTCAGTTTTTACTCGAAATCTTTACCTAATAAAGAAGAAAAAGTCTCTTGAAACTATATGTTACATAAGTAGCTGCCGAAATTTCTCTTTCGTCTAAATTAAAAAAAAAATCATTCTCTCATCTAGGAGCGTCAACATACTCACCGAACAACGACAAGAAAAAATAAAATAACAAAAAACAAGAAAGGGAAATTTAAACGACAAAACGAAGACCCTTGTGGTAGCTGCCGATTTCTGTCATGTATAATTATGTCTTTCGAAAACGGCGACAGCATTTTACTGAAGGTATTTCTCAAGAACTTTTTTCTCTCTGCTAATACTGATTCTTTATTCTCAATTATAGAATGCGAGCTTAATACATGCATGCCGTGGAGTTATATTTTGTGCACTTCTTTTTTTCTAAATCTCCGCCCTCTCAGAAGTTCCATTTTTGCTTTTTTTTTATTTATTTCTCCCCCCCCCTGTTGTCCCTCCATCCTTAATCCATTATAAGAAATCTAATTCTATATTTTAAGTGAATTATTTCGGGCGCAAAGACGCAGCACCGAGTTCCTGTCTCTAGGAGGCGCTTTCTTTTGTAAGTCAATTAGAATGCCTTTTTAGATGAATTGACGTTTACTTAGTACTCTCTTGTTTGGCCTGAAATAAAATCAGTTCGCGCAAAAAAAAATAAAGTAAAATAAAAAAAATGATAAACTAAGAGGGAGAGAAAAAAATAATATAAGGATGATAAAAAAATAAAAAAATATATCACCGTTACGTTATGGGAGAAATGCATAAATTTAAGTTGTGAGTGAATATCGGAAATGCTGAAAACAAGTGGATTGTCAACTGCAATATTGCCGGTGTTCTCTTAATTCTTTTTAAGATGCTAATATAGTTGCTTTTATTAAGACTTCGTTTTCGCTGGAAATGAAATTTGAATGGGAACTTTAAAATGTACGAGAGCTCATATATTTAAAATTAAGGAAGATGTTTTCAATGGGGTGTTCGTCTTTTTTTTTTTCTTCTTCTTGTTGAAATATTGAAACACATTTAATTAGATTATACTCATGAATTTTCTTAAAACTAAATTAGATTTAACAATGGATTTTCGAAAAAAAAATTTTTTTTTTCTTGAAATCAAATTGAAAATAAATCTCGAACGATTTGTGTATTGAAATCTATTAACTTTCACTTCATTTACAATAAATATCTTAGCTATTTTCATTAAAAAGAGATACTAATAGCTTATAGTTTATTTATAAGTATTAGAGTAGGAGGAAAAGAAATCCATTATTTTAAAGTGAAATACAAAACTTCATTTAAAATGGTTCGGATTTGTTTTGTTTATATATTTTAAAACTGTTTTAAGGTCGATCTTAATCTTTCAGGTGATGCTGCAAATAATAACACGCCGATCAGCATCGATCATTGCAGGGATTTTGTTGACATTTTCGAGATGGACCTGTCTGTGTGAGGTGCATTTTAAACATGAAATACACTTAAGCGGAATCGACCAAATTGGCTGTTAAAGTATCGAGACCATAAATGTTATACGCTACTTCAGTTTTCTGACTTGCATTTTCGCTTTTATCAAAGAAAAACTGTAAACTGTACCAAATTCTCTTTGTTGACATACATTTTTTATCACTCTGCAATTAACAAAAAAATGAACAAAACAGAAAACGGTAAAAGAGTTTTTTAATGTGAAACGTCACTTTTTCAACGACTATGAATCTGTAATTGCTTGACCGATATTTTATGAAATATCAATCACGATAACCATTTACTGAAAAAAATAATGGATTTCTTTTTGCACAAACTAACCTAATATAATAATCTTTAATCTCCTTATTTTCGTAAGTAAACATGTATCAACGAAAACAAAATATTTATTCTACTTTCCCTTTCACATTTTTCTCGCAGACGAACTGAAAACAATCGCATAGAATGGAATGCAGCATCAAAATAATTTCTTTTAATTAAATTTATATTAATTTCGTTTCACATTTTATTACAACATTTGTAATTAAATTAAATCGTAATTAACTCCCATTTGACATCATTGTGAATGTATGCCCCAATGTAAATAATTTAAGCAATGAGCTAGGGGCTCTTTTTCACCGATTAAAATTATCATTTATGCGTAAACTTGGAGGTAGAAAAAATATGCTTGTCATCGTATCATTTCATATTTTTACATTGCTCCAAATTATTTTTTTAAAAAATTGTGATATTTATCACTATTTTTTGAGTTTTAATAAAAGCATTGCTTTTGTTTACTGCAATGAACAAGATTAGGCTATTTCCGATATTCAGCAGATAAGAAATTCGGCAATTGATAACTTCAATTTAAAGAAAGTTAAGTCTTCAAGTTTTCCCCCCCGCCTCATTCAATTCGCTTTTAATCAACCTAATATTAATTCGTGATGAAAAATAATACTTAGAATAAATCTGAGTTAATAGTAAATATTTCTGAAGAATAGTAAATATGTTTGCTTTTTAAAGCTCAGTCTTCCCTCCGAAAACTAAATGCTAGATCAATGAATTATATTAAGCGCTAATTCAAAATAGGGAGAAAAAATAGTATAAATGATGAAGAGTTTGAATAAGAGTTTATTAATACTTTATTTATGTAATATTTAACTACACAGTAGAAAAATAAATGATAGATAAATAAATCAAAATGAAACTGTAATTTATTATTTTTAAATTAAATAAAAATATATTAAAAAATATAAAAAAGTATGAAAAGAAAGACAAAATAGCACATTTATTTATAAGGTTAAGATAATACGTAATCGTACTAGAATTATATACAAATAAAGTTCAGTTTTTTTTATTGATTTCGTAAATAAATGTTTAAAATTTAAAATGCCTAAATAATATTTCTAGAAATTTTATAAAGTGAAAGCAATATTTAATGTGCTATAAAATAGAGTATATATATAGCTAAGAGTAGAAAATTTTATAAATATTAATAAAGATGAAATTATGTCCCGTATAAGTATAAAATTTTAATTGAGCATGTTTTTCTTTTATTTTCAAAAAATTAAGTTAATTTTTTTTAAGACAATGAAAAGTTTCAACACAAAAATCTTCGCCCTTCTCGAAAAATGGTTTAAGAAAATATAAATCTTTGTTCAACAGCTGAAAACTACGTTGTTAGCTTTTTGGTTTTCAGTTCAATGGTGGATTTGATTTCCAGGTTTGTTGACACAGATATTTATAGTTGTTCAATATCAACTTTAAGTAATTGGTCCTATTTGAATTAAGCCGCACATGAAAAAAATTAACGCGAAAGCAAAGCTAATCAAATTTTCTTCCATATTAAACTTGACGAAATACAAATACATTAATTCTCTGATATTCAATAAATGACGTCTCCTGCTTAAAAATAGTAATTATAATATCGTTGAAAATAGTTCGTATTGCTAAAGTAATACCGGCAATGTTTAGTGAACTAGAAATAGTCCTAACATTATATTATGAAAATGATTTTCTGAATCCATATTTATAATAATTATTGCAATATTGAGATCGATATTTGGCATTTAAAAAATTAACACATTCATCCTATCTTAAGATTGTATTTTAAATTATCAATTGAACCAGACTTTAGTTTGTGGGCAACCTAACAATTGAAGACCATTGACGGAGTTTTAACACAAAAGTCATGTTTAACAGTCTTATTTAAACATGCATAATACTTGGTAAATATTTAATCATACTTATTAAATATGTTTTTTGCGTATAAAATATTATTTGTTTAATTAATTAATCTTGCACTGCATAAAATATTACAACAAATTGCTTTAAAACTAGACAATTCCTTGACGATTTATGTTTGCATTAGTTATTTTCATAATTCGAATATTTCAAATTTATGATATGAATATATTAGCATTATTAATTAAATTTTAATATTTTATATTTTATACAGGTTTCACCAATTAAATTCTATAAAACCATAAAACAAAATTAATTTATCAATTTTTATATATATAATATGGATATATGAATCATATAAATATTTATATATAAGAGAGCTGATAGACTTATTGTTGGAGAACATCAAACTGAGTTCTAATCACGAATTAATAAATAACAACATTATTCAGAGATATATTTGAGAATACCATTTTTTATATGTTTATACAGAAAATTCATAGTATGCGCTTTGTAAAAGAAAGAAAGGAACAACCCTTTCTCCTTTTATGTAAGTGCAGATGTGTGATTTCCATCGATTAAAATATCAAAAGCATTTAAGACATACTTAGAAAGCGGGGGAATATATATATATATATATATATATATATATATATATATATATATATA
>JAPDSC010043612.1:0-11430 GCA_026290005.1 Latrodectus geometricus
TTTTTCGTCATGTTAAGCCTAATAGATTTATTCATATTATTTGTCAAAAGAATAATTCACGATTTGAATTCCATATTTGATTCTTACAAAAATAATCAAATTATTATATATAGCAGACATTATTCTGTAACTTAAGATATCTCTCAGTATCCTGGAAAAAAAAGTGTAATAAATGTCGAATGCAAAAGTGTTTCCACAAAAAAAGTTTAAAATTTGAGCCCAAAAGACATAAGAGATGCTAAAAATAAAAGGCGCCTTTGAAGAGACATGCATAACTATGTCCTGAAAGAGCGAGATACGCTTGCAAGAGGCGTGTGTGAAAAATTTATTTCTCTTGTTCTGACATATAAAATGGAAACGAAGAGCCCTTTTGGTTCTTTTCTTCTACCTAAAAAGATTCTTCCAGACGAGAATGCGAGGAATAAAAATTTTAAATCTGTGCCTTTAGCGAAGTCCGAATAAAAGAAAGCGCATTTATATCATGAGAAAATCCTACTTAAGCTGAGTTTATCCTCACTCTCTTATTCAAAAAATCACAGGCAAGAAAAAAAGAAGTTTATTTATGAAATTTGTATGAATTACTCTACTTGAGATTCAGTCCTCAGTGTCAGTTTCATGGGGGTTCTTATATGACGCAATGTAGTAAAATTGAGTTATTGAAATGGATGCAAATGATAATCGGAAATGGTATGGAATATAAGAATTTGATGAGAAATTCTTTACGTTAAACATGATATTAAGATTTTTAGTAAGTTAAAAAACTCATTTTGAAGAATTTTTGCCATTGATTTAATTGCAAAATAATGCTTTATTTTATGCAAAACGAACGTTTTTTTAATAAATGAAAATATTTAATAATTGCTATATGTAACATTTCAGTTTCAATATGAGATTTCAAGCATTTTTATTACCATATATAGGATGAGTTATTTTTTAATTTCCAATACTCTGTTACTTAGTATATTGCACTTATTTAGCGCTAAGAGAAGCGGAAGTGAGGGCCACTTATTTCAGAGCCTAGTGGGTGTGCCATTGTTGACCTGAAAGTGAGCGTGTCATCGTTATTTAGAAGCATGGACCAAGGAGAAGACCCCACAGACCAGGTCTGCTAATCCAAAATGGAATAGACACTCATAGGTATCATCTCACATGGCAACCAAGACATATTTTACATGCCTTAAGCACCATTATTGAACACGACGGATATTTAGTTGGGTGGGATTCGAACTCTTTAGCTTCTGAAAACGAGAACGAACGCCCTAACCAACCAGGCCACAACGGCCAGTGATGAGACACTGAATTATATAAATGATTTTTTTTAAAATAATTTAATTTCTTGATAAAATTATTATGTATGGTCATTAATTATAAGATTTCTTAAAATTGTACTTATAATTTGTGTCTAAAGTTTGTAAATTTTAAACTATTAAATATAAAATATTATTATTATTTTATTTTAATAATTATTATTTTAATTATTATTTTAATAATTATATATAATTATATTATATAATAAATATAAATATTATTTTATATTTTTTATTTTAAAATTAAATTTTAAATTTTTTTCAATTAAGCAATAATTTATACATGAAACAAGGTATAACACTTTTCGATTTATATAGATAAATGTATTATTTTGATTAAAATTAATCTTGTAAATAAAGAATTAACTTTATCTGAGAAATATGCTCTTAATCATTATAGTCAAGTAATAAATATTAAATTTTATTCCTAGAAATTGTTATTAATGGAAACAAATTAAACTAAACATTGCAACTGAAAAACAGATGGTATTGATGAATAATTTAAATAAGATTTTAGATTCCGAATTAATCAAGTCAAAATTTCCCTTTTATGTACTTATCAATCTAATTAAGGCATGTTTCATAATAAAATGATATAAATATTCTTATTTCTTGATAAAGCCAATGTCGTTTAGTTTCCATTTGTGGTTATGAGTCGTGCAAATATTAGTTATGATGACAACTAAACATAGCAATACATATCAATGAAACTATATATCTAGTAGTACTATAATTATTTATTTCTAACCTAATTTATTCAAATAAATCCTAAATTATTCAAATAATGAGTTTGTATTAGACTTAATTATTTTTAATTACTTGATTACTTTTATATATTTCAATATAATTAATTCAATATTAAATTTTTGTGTTTATTTAATATTATAAATTACATTTATACATATTCATCATACACACATGTGTGGCAATTGCATGGTATCCTTTTTTTAAATATATGAACTATTTAACCATAAAATTCGCTCTTACAATAAGATTTCTCCATTACTGGTTTATAAATTATATCAAATCGATTTTTCTTTCTAGTATTGCCATTAGATGTGTATATCGATGCACCAGATACCCCAATGTTGGCTGGCGAAGAATATTCTCTCAAGTGCATAGCAACAGGTTCGAAGCCAGCAGCTATTACAAGTTGGTGGTTGGGGAACACAAAAATCACATCCGGGACTCACGAAGTATTGAATGAAACCGACTATACTACTGAGAATGACTTGAAGTTCATACCAACCATCGAGGATGACGGCCAATTACTCACTTGCAAAGCAGCCAATCCTGCTATTCAGAAGTCAACTATACAAACTGTGTTTTTTATTCAAGTACACTGTAAGCATTTATCTAGACTTAATGTAAAGTTATTTTTTTTAAGAAATAAATTCATATCGTCAGAAGATTTTCTTAATAAGTCTAATTAAAATACTGAATTCAGATTTGCAGTTAAGTCTGAAATCGCATTGAACGTTTTACTTTACAGAAGGGATTCCATATTCAATATTAATATTTAATTAATTAAATATTAATATTGAATAGGATTCCATATTTAATATTAATATTTAATTAATGAAACTCAAAAGGAAATTTTTTGATTAAACTGTTTATTGTAGATCATATAATCAAAATTTTCGACTTTTGTCTACTTAAAGTTTTGTATTGTTTAAAGTATAGATTAAAGTGAATACAATACTCTATTTATATTGATAACAACAAACATTATAAAAGAAATGTTTATTTTTTGCACTTATCTGTTTATTTTTTTTAACTATCATTTTTTTCAATAAAATTCATTTTTTATCAGGGAACGTCTTAGCAATAATATCGTTGGAATAAATTTTTAGATAAGTTTTAAATTTAAATAGGTAATTTTATATTAATTAATATTTATATTGATTGACTAATGATATAATTTAATTAATCCATAATTTCTCATGAGTTTTAATATCTTCTGATTAATCAGTAAGTTGAAACAAAGTATGATCTTATAAAAATGTTTTATTGTATTTGATATTTTGAATAATTTCCTTATATCTGGTGTTTTTGAAATTTTACATTTTATGAGCAATGCATTGCCACACTATAAAATTATATTATACGTCTATGCAGAAAACGATGTGAATATTTTTTAAATATAATTTAATGCAGTTAAGTAAGATTTTTTTATTACTGTCTTACCAATAATTTTAAATGGTTAATTATAATCCCAAAAATTAGAAATAAAATCCAAATAAGCAATAACTGCATGCTATTGTTGACTAATTAATAGGAATAAAATTCTCTGAAACTAAACTTTTAGCTAATGAGTATGAAAATATGTTTAAATAATTATATTTGAAAAGTTATAACTTTTTAATTAATATTGTGCATATGTATTTGACATTCATTATACAAGCCATTAAACTATATAAGTAAAACAATCTTTATAAAGAAACTATAAATTACTATTTAGATGTAGGTAACTTGATTGTTTTCTAAAAGTTCATCTTCAATAACGAAATAAATAGGTTCAATAAATTGAATTTGAGATCCAATACTGGTGAGGTTGTTTTATTACTTCGATTAAGATTTGTGATAAATTTTAATAAAATTGGCTTGCAAAAAATTAATAAGATAACAGCATATTGACCTGTGTTACATTAAGTGTTATTCGTCATGTTTGCATCAAGAGCATTTTCAATATTGCTGATGTGTATTTATAAACAGTAAATCCATTACGTTAATTTATTGTTAACATTAATCATTATATTTTAGAATTATTTATTAATTCTTTAATTTTGTTTTGTTAATTTTTATTTTCAAAAAACAATGTGCTTTTCACAGCGTAATATTAACTCATATCTTTTTTATATCCAGATTTTCCAGTTTTGAATTTAGTATTGAGTACAAGAAGCAATGACTCATCAATAAAAGAAGGAGATGACGTTTTTATGAGCTGTCAGGTAAAAGCAAATCCTTGGATTTTCAGCTTATCCTGGGAATTCGAGCAAAATATTCTTCAGCCGAATATATCTTCAGGTATTATCATCGGCAACCAAACTTTGTGGTTAAAACGAGCTAAAAAAGAACACAATGGAACCTATCGTTGTTGGGCAAGCAACGCCATTGGTCGAGCTTCCAGTAATTTTCTACCTCTAATTATTCATTGTGAGTATCATGTACGTTTGAATACTTAAAAATAAAGATAAATGTATTTAAATTTTAATAACATAAAATTTTAGTACACATGACACTAATTTTAATTATTGAATAACTCCTTATTTTATTTATATTAATTTAGGAAAAAATAACACCATTATTATGTGAACGTGAATTTTTAATACTCTTTTAACGTCAGTTTTTGTGTTTTAAACTATGATACGACTGTTAACAAACGCTTTGATAACGTTTGCTATTTTATCGACAAATTTGATAACGATCCAATCGTGCAAGGTGCATCTTAAAACATCAAAAATACCAGAACTAAATCGACGATTCCAAAATTACAAGTAATTGACTATTACATGCAATTTTCGTTGTTACGTAATTGAATCTTAAGTGTAATATGCCGAATTTTCTCGTTTTTCAAGTTCACTTTTAACACTCCTTAAGTTATAAATGAATGAACCAAATGGAAAAGAAGAAAATTATTTTTATAATGCAAAATGTCACCTTTTCAACGAGTATAAAACTGAAATTATAAATCGGTATCTTTATGATAATTTGCTACCTACAAATAATGGATTACTTTATTCTCAATCTAATATTTATTCTAAAGAGAAAAATAATTAGAGGTTTGCTTTAAAAATGAAAATCATAATTTTGAGTTAATAAAGGGAACTAATTCCAGTATTTTTCTAGTAACAGTTCTTGTAACAACGTAGATTTCCAACAAATGCATTTCACTGACAATGTAATTGAAATTTTAATACAGAGAAATTCATTGTAAAACTACTTGTCTGTAAAAATTACCAGAAATTAATTTATACAATCTATTAAGAGAGTTATATATGAGAATGTTTACATTATTAATATTTATTCACTAAATGTAAGTTATTTTTTTTTTATTTTCCTTTCTATATAGTTATATTTTCATTTAAAAAATGCCAGACACACACTTGATGTTATATTAAAGTTTTGGGTAGGCATTTACTTCTTATGCTTTGATATTTTTAATTACTTATTTTCAAACATAAAAATATCACAAGATTACTTAATGTAGATTAAGTATACATAGTAATCCAGCGTAATAAGCAAAATAATAAAATAGTTTCTTATAAAATCATTTAGTGGATGTGAAATATATGTCCATAATACTTTAATTCTTTACCAGTAACTATTGGCAGGTAATATTTGTTTTGATTTAACTTAGAACAGTTTTAAATTTATAATTTTTAATTATTAATTTTAAAATGCATGAAATAAGAAATAGTATTTTTAAATATAAAAATATTACAAGATTATTTAATGTGGATTAACTATACCATAATAATCAACGAAATGGCCACATAGTTTCCTATAAAATCATTCAGAGGAGGAAATATATTCATATTCCGTTAAATCTTTACCAAAATTATTTAAAAAATAATGACCGTTTTAATTTATAGACAATTTTAATGACATCAATTTTTACTTTATAAAAAAATGGAATTTATAAAAAATTGATTATTGATTATATTTTTATAAAAACGCTGACTTCGTATAAAAAATGATTATAATTAATCATTTTAGATTTTTTTTTCAGAACTAAACATTTCATGCGAATATATTTTTGTAAATTACACACTGCACTTTTTTTAATCCTTATGCTAATTAACATTTTCGTAAAAATAATATTTTATTAAATAGATGTATTGGTATTATTAGACTTTGTAGCCCATGGTATTTTAGTTGGTTAGTGTATTCTTTCTCGTTATCAGAAGTTAGTGAATTCAAACGCCGACACAATCGAAGATCCGTCGTGTACGTCAACGGAGGCTGGGTCAAATCAAATGCGTCATGGCCGCATTATCCTCCATATGAAATGATACCTTTTCGGATGGTGGGCCAAGACTGGGAAAATTCTGCTTAGCCCTTTCTTTTAAATTATGAAGATGCATTCACTTTCGGAGAAACGATGGCTTATCTCCGTTGGGTTCCCCATTCTATAAGACAGGGCTTCTTAAACTTTTTTATATAGCGACCCATTTAAAGCTTAGGAAATTTTAAACGACCCTCTCCTCCATATAATGAAATATATATTAACCGTAGATGTAGATGTAATATCGCACTATTTTACAATGTTAATAAAATAAGGATTAAAGAATACGTACCCATTCATTTCACATATATATAACTGGAAACGTTGATCGGTCGTAATAAAATACAATAAATAGAATGACATAAAACTATATATATATTTATTCAATAGAAAAAATAAACTTTTGTAACAATTTTTTTAATAAAAACATATTATTAACATCAAACAATATTAATGTGATGGATGTGATTGTTTATTTTTACACAAATAATTAAATCTAGGCTCAATTTGAGTTAGTGCAGATCGTAATAAATTTTCAACGTTTATTAAAGTTGAGCGGTATTTTGATTTTATGTAAGTTAATGTGGAAAAGACTGATTCACATAAATATGTTGTACAAAATGGCAGTAATTTGTTCATTGCCATTTCCGATAGTAGGGCATATTCTGATTTGATTTCTATCCAAAATTCATGCACAGGGACTTGAGAAAATCTGAGTCGCAAGGTAGTATCACTTGTTAATTCGGCAAATTCTTCTTGTGCTTTTAAGTTTAAAAAATTAATTTCTTCCATTTCAATTGAAAATGGATTGCAAATCCATTGTTGTGTATCGATATCATTGGGAAAATACCTATGCATGTAAACTTCCATATCCTTCAAAGGATTAACTATAATTTTTGTTATAGGAGTATCTTTTTTTTTTGAAATATTGTTACTAATTATATACTCGTCAGTAAATGGAAACATTTCGAGCGATCCACTTTCCACTCTGTTCTTCCATATAAGAATTTTTATAAAAAAGGCTTCAAGTTTATTTTTTAACATAAACATATTAACGCAGACTCCCTGCATTGATAAATTCATATCATTGATTTTATCAAAAATATCTGCCAAATAGCATAGCTTGAGAAGCCATAAATTATCGTGAAAATAATCGGCCAAATTAGAATTTTGCTCTGTTAGAAATATAAGAACGTCATCTTTTAAAGTTAATAATCGTTTCAAACTTCGACCTCTTGATAGCCACCTAACTTCAGCATGTAGCAATAAACTTGTATAATCCGAATCCATATCAATGCAGAAATTTTTAAACAATCGACTATTAAGTGCTCGACTTTTAATAAAGTTAATGATTTCGACTGCATCAAAAAACACAGTGTTTAATTCTGGTCAATTTTTTTAACAACAAGTGCCTCTCGGTGAATCATACAATGTATAAATGTAATATGATCATTTCCAGCTTTAACAAATGCTGTAAAACCAAGATCTTGTCCGGTCATTGCTGCAGCACCGTCCGTGCACACACCAACACAATTTTTCCAATTTAATCCTTCTTTTTCAAAAAACTCATTTACTTTTTTATATACATCTTTTCCACGAGTATGACCTTCCAGAGGACGACAAAACAGTATATCTTCATGAATGCTTCCCTCATAAATATATCTTACAAAAAGTAACAACTGTGCCATTTTTGAAATGTCTGTCGACTCGTCCAGTTGTATTGCAAACTTTGAGCTGTCTTTAAGCCTCATAAGAAGCTGTTGAAATTGATCATTGCTAATGTCTGAAATTCTTTTGGACACACTGTCATTTGATAATGGAATTTTACTAATTTCAGCAGCATACTGTTTTCCATGAACAATAACAGACATTCTTATAGCTGCAGGTAGTAAAAGTTGCTCTCCAATAGTAAAAGGCTTTTTCGTTTTTGCTATCAAATACGAAACTTCATACGATGCCAATAGATATTTATCATTCAAAGTAACATACTTCTCCAAAGTGTTCTTTTCTTTATTTGATGTTTGCAAAAGACGCTCAAAATATTCTATTGGTTTTTTTGATAACGTTGCATGTTTAGTATTCAAATGTCGTTGCAGTTTTGACGGTTTCATGCTTTCTGCAGCCAAAACTTCTTTGCAAATTAAGCACACTGGTTGTTCTTCATTGTTGTGAGAAGAGCATGTGAAGTCATACTGCAAATATGTTTCGTCATATTTTCCTTTTTTTTTTTTTGTTTTGCTAGAAGTCGGATTTAAAGCACTGCAACTTGGTTGTGACGGCGTGGCAGACTTATTAGTTGGAATTTTAAATAGCCATTTATCCATGATGGTTAAATAATAATAAATAATTAAACAAAATGTAGTTGAACTTTAACATAATAATTAAAAACACCAACTGAAAATTACACAGTAAATACACACATGTCACTACGAAGACAAAGCTGAGTCCAAACTGAAGTACAAACAGAAAAATAACTACACTCGAATCTTTACCAGTGCAATGACAACAAATTACGATCAGATCTACCTCGACGCATGGCGTGTTCAAAGTGTGCAGCGCATAAAAGCACCGTATCACAAAGACGCCGAAAAAGGAAGCTTTCATTTAATTTTTTTATTATTATTTTATAAAAATAATATGTCGATTCGCCTAGCCTAGCTTGATTTTGCTTCCGTATTGTATGTGTAAGTTGTAAGGCGACGCGGCGTCTGGGTACTTATAATCACTAAGTTATCTTGCAAACACTGACGCCGGCGCCCAGACATCAATATCGAACGTTCAGTTGAAAATCGAGGAGCGCGTTGTATTTATTATTTTAAATGCTACTTCCATATTTTCATTTATAGGCCCTACATAACAGTTTTGCATTGCCACTTTTTTCAAAAAATAGTTATAATAAAACTACAATAGTATTTTGTATGATTTTTATTTGTATTTATATTTGAACGTAGTGTGTATACTAATTTTAAAATTTTATTTATAATGATTGAAAAGTATCAGATCTTTGCGACCCCCCTGGAGGTCGCGACCCACAGTTTAAGAAGCCCTGCTATAAGACTACATTTCTTCCACCATTTGTAGAATTAAAAGGTGGAAATCCTGTAGCCGCCGGGCTTGCATGCTCATTATCTTGCATATTATATAGCAGGTATTTCGTAATATATTTACCATCTCAATAAAGTGTATCGGAACACGATTTTTATAACATGGATCTATATTAATTCTCAAATGACTGAAAATTCACCAGACAACAACAAAATGCTTATAAATCGATGC
This sequence comes from Latrodectus geometricus, assembly GCA_026290005.1. Lineage (NCBI taxonomy): Eukaryota > Metazoa > Arthropoda > Arachnida > Araneae > Theridiidae > Latrodectus > Latrodectus geometricus. The sequence goes on from JAPDSC010043612.1 coordinate 9,592, forward strand.
ATTTATACTTTTTCCTTTATAGACTCCTATTAGTTTCACACATATTAACATAAACGAATTATTTGCTTCGTTTTTATAACCTAACGTTGGGATGAATTGATAAAGGGAAACACTAAATTTTCTCCTTTTAATATTTTTTTAAATTAATTTTACTCAAATTATAATATAATAAAAAACAAAGTTGTCAACACTTAATTTTTGGTGCATTTAAAAGGCACATTTATGTCTATCAAAAACTGTTTTTCTTTAATGTTTTATTAATATAACTGATAATATTTCCAGGTATCATACAATTCATCTCTTATCTTGAAGAGTATATTTATTTCTATATTTTGTGAAATATATCATTCATTGCGGATTATTTTACGAACAATTGTATTGAAAGCTTTTGGTGTTTACATTTTATGTCTTTAATATGTCTTTTATATAATTGAGTTTTTGAGATAATTCAGATTTCTTGGGAAAAAACTAATTTCGGAGGCGAAACGGTAAAGTTTGAAAAGTTAATTAAATTAAAAGTAATAATTTAAATGTCTTATCCTGAATGCTTTATAACATTAAGGTGAAACAGTTTTACTTTTTCTCCTAAATTTCATTTAAGTTATTAAAATATTTAAATGAACACCATGGCTCGCCTATATGAATACTTTTGCTTTGATTACAAGCTCTGATATATGGGAAACTATTTTAAAAATATTTCTTTTTAATTTCCATTCCTTCAAAACTCACAATATATGTAGAATTCAAATTGTTATCTTACCTAATATGCACTGGTTACCAAAAAATTAAAGAGAAATCACAAAATTTAAGCCAATCTCAATGAAATTGGAATATATTGGTAAGTAAATACAGACCACGTGTAATTGCTCTCAACCCCCCTCCTAGGACCCTAGCCACGCTTTCACCTGCTTGGGAAGAGCAGGTAATTGCACTGAGTACACAGTTAATGGACCCCATCCTTGAGAGCATCACACACCGTTGCACGTGTTATAAATGCTTGTAAAGGAGGGGAGGGGGCATACCCCATATTAAATGTACCAAACATCTCCCATTTGTTCATCGTGTACATATCGTAACTTTTTTAACATCATAATTGTCCAATGATTTCTTTTTATGCTAATTTGTACCTTCCTATGCATTGTATATCATTTGTAAATTTCATTATATAATTTCTATGCATAACTTTTTCTGTTATCGTCATTTTTTTACGTTTTTCCTTAATTCACGAAAACCATATTATTCTTGTCAAATATTACTTCGATAATAGTCTTGTTAGCTGATATCCACACAAATTTAGTTCTATTAACTACCTTAAAAGAAAATTTCTTACCTTTCATATTTTTTTATAAATCCTTCAGTAAGTATATTAACAAGAGTTTAACTTCTTTGCAGTTCCTCCAGTGTGCAGGTCCTCCACTCCTGCAATCTACGCGTTAGGAGCAAATGAATCTGTCAATGTGAAATGTGACACGGAAGCATATCCGAACGCTTCCTCTTATAAATGGGCGTTTAAGAACTCGACCGGATCCACAGTTCTGAAAGACTGGACCAATAACGGGACATGGAATAATTTCAATTATTTTCCAAAATCGCTTTCCGACTTCGGAATTCTATATTGTTGGACTAGGAACACTGTTGGGGTGCAGAAAAATCCTTGCCAATTTAGTATAGTGCTTGCCCGTGAGTAGGTTTAAAATTTTACTCACTGCATTGCTTATGTATACAATAAATTCCAACTGAATTAATAAAATATTCTTAAACAATATATATTGAATATTAATAGTAATAGATATTCAATATAAATAATAGCTTGGAAAAAAGGAGAATAAATTATATATA
>JAPDSC010043645.1:0-15437 GCA_026290005.1 Latrodectus geometricus
TATGAGTCATCTATTATAACATGTATTATCATTCCAATATATTCCAATATACAAAATTAAGTCTTCCTTAAAAATGGGGGCAAGCCAGAAAATTTAAATTATTTGAATTTCTAAATTGGAATTTATGAGTAATCTATTATAACATATTTTCTAAAATGATATATCCAATAATTAATTTTAATAAGGGTGATTTTTATATAAATATTTCAAAATAATCTAAGCATGATGAATATTTATTAAAATAGATAATTCATATAAAATGTTTTTATTTAATTTAGAAAAATTTGACTACTAATTATTTTGCGGAATTTTTTTTAATAATTTTGAGAAAGCAAAAATAGTCAAAAACTATTTTTAAAAAGATAGAGTTACGGTGAAAAATTTAGTGTTGTATTTCAGATGTAATAAAAAAAATAGTAATTGAAAAATATTTCAATTAAATCATAGGTTTCCATTCTCATCAAAGTTATTAAATTCACATTAAATTTTGTTGAAAATAATCTCAGCCACTATTATTTTTTTTTACCCGTAACAAACTAAATTCCTCATTTTACTTATATTATTTGTTTATTTTACAAAATTAGTTTTTATAATTAAATATATAAATTATTTAAGGAAATGAGAATGTCATAATTGAGAATTATTGCATTTTCAGTATTACGATTGTTAAAACACTCATATGTAAAAGAAATATACTATAACATATTAACATATTTCTAAATATTGTATATATAAAAATTATAATATCTTATCCTACCACAAATTTAGGTAATTCATAATTTCTTAACTGAATTCTGAATAATGAAATGTGTTTTCTAGATATATATTTGATGGCACTCGAAATATTCTGGATATATTTAGTTTTAAATACTGATTCATTTAGATTCAATGCATTTTAAGAATTACTTTAGTGACGGATCAGCAATATTTAATTTAGATCCAGCTAATAATTGATTATTAAATGAAATTAAGTTGTTGAAAATCGAAAAGATTGGATTTGAAGTGAATTTATCGTTTTATTTTCGTATCAATTCATCTTTTTGCTAGCAATTAGATCACTTTTTTGTGCAATTTAAGATTCATTAAATTAAATTATGCAAAATTTCAAATTAGAGTTCCACTATAAAAATGAAAGAACTATTCGAACTATAGAACCAATTTAAAAACCAAATTCTCTGAATCCAATTAAGGTTCCAGATATTATTTATAAAATAAATAAATCATCCTTCTCATAATTTTATGTATCAGATGTCCGAACAATAGTTTTAGATCAATGTATTTAACATTCATAATGAAAAATCAACGCAGTACGTTTACTTCTTCTACTATTGATAAATAATCAGTTACACTTGGCAAGTAGAAATAAATCTTTAGTGACTTCACGCACATACACACATATGTATAAGAAAGTAAAAAGTTTATTTTATAAACAATTGTTTTTCTAATATTAAAATAATACATTTTTGAAAAATTTTGTTTTATATTCGTTATTTTACATCATTTGCAACAAATTAAAATTTATATTTTGTATCAAGCCACGCAGAATTTTAATCTATAATTTCTATTTATGATTACAAAAACATGACTGCTGTAGTTTAAATAGTAATTTATTTAGTCACATTGTCAGATACAGTACGTTTATTGAAAATGTGTATCATCAGAAAAAGAAAGTCAACTTGAAATAACATAATCTTTATTAGAAATCACTATCGATTTCAATATTATGTCATTATTCTGTATATTTAGAAACTTATTTCTATATATTATATAAAAAATGATCTGATGATAATAAGTAACGCTTTTTTTATGCAGGTTTAATATACAAATATTCAGTATTTTACGAAGTAATGGCTAACTTCTACCATTACATCATACACACAATGAAAATATTAACTCCAATTTTAGAAATAAAATTTTGAAAACTCTATTTTTTTGCAGACATTCGTTTTAGAAAAAAGCTTTCTTTTCATTTTTTTATATTTTAAGATCTGATATTTTTTCATTTTTGTTCTGATTTTTTTATACAATGCCTGCGAACTTGATTTATATTTAACAATGAAGCGACACGTGCAGGCATTCCAGATATTCCAGGAACAAAGTGGAAAGAACCTGTATATTAGACATGTGATGAAAAAAACTGTGATGTTGAATTCGATTGCTGTCCTCCCCATACGTGAGAACACGCTGAAGGAGAAGAAAAAAAAAGTTTGAGTTCTATTGTTCTGCAATTGATTTCATTTTATTTGAACAACTTAATTTATGAAGTTTTATCTGTCAAAAGACATATTGAGCCGGTTTTGTTGAGGAATTTCAATTATAACGCAGCTGAAGAAACGAACATTTTTATCAGTCTAAGTAAAAAGGAAATTTAAAAAGTAGAAGAAGAAATATATTCGAAAAGTTAATGAAGACAAAAATTGCTAAAAAATGGAACTATAGAAAAAATTTCCTGACAATTGAAAAACCAGAAAAAAAATCATTGGTAAAGGAAACAGTACCAACAAAAGTGCTAACTCTCGGCAATTTTGTAGAGAAACAAAACTGGAAGAAGAGTTGTTGGCTTAGCTGAGAAAAATTGAAGAAAATAACATTCCTGATGATGATAATATAATTAAAGAGAAACCTAACTGCTTTGTTGTGAAACAGAACATCAAAAATTTCAAAACAGCTAAGACTATTGACTCAAAACATTAACAGCTAGACATGATTTGAGCTTTTGAAAATAGTATAGTGAAAATAGAGCTGTGAATAAAATTTCTGAAATTATTTAAAAAGAAGAAATAATGAAATCACTACTTTCGAAGTTCAATAAAAGGATATTTTGAATGCAGTCGAGATAGGTTTATTCTTTTAAGATTTTAACCGAAAGAACACTTAGTTTCAAAGTGATAAATATAATGCGGGTAAATTAGCGATGCAAATAATAATAGTGTTACTCGTTACCAACATGAACAGAGCAGAAAAACTACTTCTCCTTTTCATTAAATATATTTAAAGCCTAGATGCTTAAAAATGTTCAAAAACTACTAGTTTATATTATTCTAACATCAATGCTAAAATAACTATGATCATTTTTGTAGTCTGTGTGAAAGACTTAGATTGACATTTTTTGTCGGAGATAAGTGATTTTTTTTAACTGTTGAGGACTGCACTACTTACAATGTAGCTCTGGATCTTAAAAAGATTCACATGAAGTTTCTCTCTTCAAATTTAATTTATGTCTTGCATATTATGAATCAGGTCATTATCAACAGCTTTAGAAGCAAATACTGTACAGTACTTTCGCGAAGAGTGATTATGCTATTTCAAGCACCTTATGAAATTGACCTTCTTGGAGCAATGCATTTGTTGATCAATCCTTTGAATGATGCTGAAGGAAAAAGAATAAATAGAGCATTTTACCATGTAGAATATTTTTAAAGAAACCGATGTAACTAATGAAATCCAAGAAAATTAAACTTATGACTTGGGCGAAGATGAGTCACTCATATATGAACTCCGAAAAGGAATCTCTCTGCTGCCTGAAGTTTCTTTCGAGGATGTTTTGAGTATCGACTCTCATATGATATAGATAGAACATAAATCGGAAGTTGAAATTATTAAGTATGTGATGAATAAGAACAAAAATGAGCTTTCAGACATGAAAGAAGAAAATGATGTAATGCAAAGACTATCTGCTAAAGCAGCTAATAGCAATAAAGTACTTTTTTTAGAAAAAAAACATCAAAATGTTTTTCTACATTGAAAAACTAGAACAATGTATTTTTTTATAATATAGTTTCTAAACACAAAATGATAAGCGATTGCTTTGCCTGATTTTTTATCAATAAAAGTATTATTTTTTAGTATGAATATTGTTTTAAATATTTTTCTTTATAGTGAATTATAAGTAATTTATTATAATAGTACTTTATTTATAAAGAAAAAATGGTGATAAAATATTCAGAGCTTAATATACTTATTTTTATATTTTACGAAATTTTTACTTTAAGAATTATTTAACCAGTCCCTCAGTACTTTTAAAAACGAGTGCTTTCTGTACTTCAGTATGAATTTAGATTTATTTGCAAATACAATTATTGATATTCGTGATTTAATCTAAAAAAATAAAGTAGGGTGTTATATTTTATAATTTTATAAGTTCTGTGTTTTCAAATGCTTATAACGACTGGAAATTAACACTAATATGAGTTTGTTTCTTCTAATTTTCATTGTAGGACACTTTGCTAAAATTTAAAGATTATCTTGTACTTATTTTTCTGTCGAAATTTTACTATGCTTATATATATATTACTCTTCTTCAACATATTTAAGATTATATACTAACAAATGAACATTTTGTATATAAATTTGATACATAGGTTAACTTCTTCAAAATGTAATTTTAACATCTAATACAAGTAACATTAAATCTGTAAAATAGAAAACAAATTTATAAGTATTCTTTTTCATTTTAGTAAATAAAATACTAATAAAAATAAATTTACCATCAGAAATGGTAAATTCATTCCTGATGTTAAGCCTTTTTTTTCACTGTTATCAGAGTATTATATAAGCGTTTAATCTGAAAAGATTTATATTGTAACGCGATTTTTAACTATTAAAACACAACTTCATGCTTTTAAAGCAATTCGGAGTGGGGTACATTATAATTTTATACCAACATTATAACATACTATTGTTGTTTTTGTTAATGACACTTGGCGACGCCAAGCCCGCTCGTCACAGAGACTAGGCGAAGAAGTTAGAGAGGGAGCGTCTTCCGTTTTTTTTAATAGAGCACCTTCATTCGAAGGTAGAAGTACGACTTTTGGCTCATAGATGGCAGTACCACCTGAATCTTCCAATTTAGAGATTGAAATCAGTGAAGCTCCAAAGCCTTGCTTTAACCACAACCAGAGGTATTAATTTGTTATGGGAACATGGAGGACATTGCGACCCGACGTATTTAACATGCCCCAGTCACCATTAGTGAACACGACGGATCTTCGGTTAAGCCGGGATTCGAACTCACCACCTTCTGGTAACGAGAACGATGCCCTAACCAACCAGGCCACCACGGCCCTTTTTAACATATTAAAGATCTTATAGTATTTTACTGTAATATATGTGCAAGTAATTTTCTTTTACGAGAAATGAAACGTATAATAGTTTACTATATGACATCAAAAATCTTAATAAATTGCATAAAATATATTATACAATATTTTAGAGTGTATATGCAAAGCGAAGTAAACTTTCGTTCATGTTAAAACTTAAATCTATTTAGAATATTCAATTAATTTACATTTAATTTAATGAAATAATGATATATCCTAATATATTTATAATAAACTTGAAATTGTTCTTAATATAAATTAGATTTTCAAAATAAATACATGTATTATGGTTTGAACTATTTAAATTCCCCTTTTACATATAAGAGCGATTGGTACATTTTTATTTTTTAGGTACAAAAGTGCCTTTTGTAATGCTGGACAGTTTATTATTCGGTAATGATAATCTGTGATACGAATCTTCGATGTGGCTCTTTGAACATGATCACATTTACAAAGATGTAATCATCTTCAAAGATCAAGTGACTATAAAAGTCCAAGTGACAAAAGAATAATGTCAATAGGTCAAAAATATCAAGTTGAAATCACAGAAGCCAATGTTAACTAACTCATAACTAAATGCATTCCAGAAATTCTTCATGAAATGAATATCACGGGACTCAAGTTGCATCATGACAATACCTCATCCAATTTAGCTAGATTGATAAATTAGCCTCTAGAGCAAAGTGAATAAAAGCGACAAACATCCATTCTAACTAAATGATACATTTTTACATTTTTGCTATAAACATATAATTGCCAATTTTGATAATTTAAAATTTAAACTTTGTACTTAATTTTATAAATAATCAATAGTAGCAATTATACAAATTTTTAAATAAAATATTTATTGACTATTGTCGAATATATTTAGACTGATTTATTCCATAGATTTTGTAGTCATTTCTAAAAAAAAACCTATAATTTATGGATGTTCTTGATAACTAATTATATTTTAGAGACATTAAGAAATAAGCAGCAGAAATAAAAATAATTTAGTGACATATAACATTATTTTAGTTAAATGTGTGTGGAAATAGTATAAATATTACTAAATAGTATAACAATCAAATATTCTATAATTTAAATTTAATCATACTTTACGAAAAAAGAAACAAGCTCATCACTGAAATAAATAACATTATTCCAAATTTTAATCACAAAAAATATAAGTCAAAATCCTAGATTTGAAACAGCTTTATAAAACATTAAAATAATGAAATGGTTAATTAAGATATTAAACATTTTCTAAGTTTTAGCTAATTTTTTCTCCGGAAAGAAAATTATTAAATAAAAGTTCAGTAAAATCTCTGAATGTAAGTTAATATTAGTACAAAATATTATTACTCTACAATTAGAGTTGATAAAACGAATTTATAACACAAAATATGTATACATATAATGTGAATTTGTAAAACTGAAATTGTAAGATTGTAAGCATATACGCATACATGTCTGCTACAGAAATTTATTTAATGTATTCTCATTTTAAAATAATTCCACATTTTTCTTTTAAAAATGAAACTTTCTTCAGAAGCAAAGTTGGCAGTCTTAAATGCAGTCTGAGAGTCAGGAGTGAAAATGGAATCAACTTGCATAAATGAATATAAATTTCCCAATTTCATCCACTTCTACATTAGATCTTTTTACAGTCGAATTCCAATGGCTGTATTTGAAAATATGCAAGCATTCACAGCTATTTTCCTATTTGGTAGGGTTTACTCTTGAAAAGTTTCGGAAGAATTCCTTGTATTTCAGTAATGTTTCAATAAAATTATATTCAATAAAAAAATTCTTGATTTCAAGAGAGGCTAAATGCAAAACCCATCCATTAATGACGTTTTAGGAAAGGATTTGAAATTTCTTTTCAGAATTCAATGTTTGAATAAAATTTCACTCCATTCTGCTGATTTGTCATAAATATTTTAACTAATAAAAATAGTGTTTCTTACATTCCTATGGTAAATACTTTAATTTTATTATTTGCTAAAGTAATTTACGAATCAATAAACTAATAGTTTTTAGTAACTGAAATATAAAAATATATAATGTTTTGACAAATTATCTCTAAAAAGTAATTAAATAATTTTTGAATTAATATATTGTGAAATATTTTTTAAACTTTTCTGGGTTAGTTTGAAAAAAAATCATTTATTAATTTTAATTTTATTAAAAGAATGAGTTACTTTAAAATGTGAAAACAAAATTTAAAAAATTAAATTTTTAATTTAGTACTTCAGATACGTATTCTGAGATATTTAATAGGAATTAATGTAATTTCTGAAATTTATAACCTATAAATAAAAATGTACATTTAATTATTATTGTGCATCACCAGTTAATCTCATGATATTATTTTAGACTTAGTGATAGTAATGTGCTGTATCTTAGAAAGCTATTACAATAAAAACAACTTTCAATAAATAATGTAATGAAAGAAATAGAATTGAGCGAATATATGTGTAATATTATCTTTGAGACAACAATAGTAATATATTGTATCTTTGTTAGTAATGGCGAAAATCATATAATGAATAAAAAAAAATTGAATAGAGCAGCATTGAATGAAATTTTGAAAATTGCGCATGCAAGTCAATCTTTAATTTACTTGAGAAAACAACTGACACTTTTAATTTCAAGTTTATTGTTTATTGTATGTAATCATATGTAAGTTATATGTAATTATTCTTTCTTAAAATATATGAATATCTCTGTCTTCCCATGCTTCGGTATATTAACTAAACGCAATTAGAAATATTAATTAAAAAACACCTAATTTCTATATTTATTTCAGAAGTTAAATAATCATTTATTATAAAGATTTTGTTGTAGCATATGACAAATGTATGAAGGACATTTTATTGTACATTAATGCCATTTATTTTTAATAAAATGAAGCAATTATTAATTTTAAATCATTAAAACAATGCTTTTAAATATATTTTTCTTTCAAATTTTTAGTTATCCTTTGATTCCTTTCAACAATCATTGGCAAGTTAATCACTGGCACAACAAGTCAGGGATAAGTTAATGAATTTCTATAAATGTTTGTTTTCTTACATGCAGATTTGTTGAGGTTTTTCAGACCTGCAGATTCAGCAATTTTCCAAGTTTCTTCTCTTGCAACATGTTACTACGGCCAACTATCAGTGAAATATCTCCAGAAAGACAAATGAGCAGTGGATGCTTAAAGAAGCTGTACAACATTTACCATCTTTAACCAACTATTCAAAGCCCAAAGTTAAGCGTTTTCATTTATGTTCCTTTTTAAGTTTAGATGTATTTTTAAATTAGTTAAAGATCTCATAAATATAATTTTATAAATGATTCTAAGTATATTTACATAAACTCATAGTTTTACTTAATTTATTTACACTTATAAGTGACTAAAACATATAATTTTCTATATTTTGACAAGAAGGAATTTAAATTAATGAAATCAAAATCATTTTTGAAGAAACTAAAAAAGACGTACAATAAACTTCATTGGAGTTTTTCTATTTATAAATAAAATTAATTTGCATAATATATATTTTATACTAAAATTGTTAGACTGACACTATATGATTATTCTCTTCGTTACTATTCAATAAATTCAATTGCATATTTAGTAGACAATGTACATGTCCTCTTAATCTGTCGGCTCTACATAGAGTATTTAATCCTTACAAACATCCGGAAATATATTGGAGAATTATTCACTTTGCATACTGCACAAATCCTTTCAATTAATCTTATTTGACATTCTAATTTGGTATCCAGTGTAAAGTCAGGCAGAAATTTCAAAGAGCTGTCAATAGTTACCAAATTTCGTAACAAGAATATAAATGAATCCATAATTAAAAGACTTAAATGATGTTAAACAATCTTTACATGATGAAATGCAACAAATATTTATTAATTTACTTTAAAATTATAAATTTCTTCGTATTCAAAATACACATACACTTGAGTTTTAATGAATCATGAATAAAATAAAGATTTTTATAAATTTTGAATAACATCACATATATTCAATGAAATAAATGCCAATTTTTTTATACAATATGGCAAACAAATGTGCCCAAAAACCTTTAATTGAATAAAATTTAAATTTCAGAATTGCCCAAATTTTAAATATATATATAGTAATGAAACACAATTTATATTTTTAATCCCATATTTTTTAAAATTAATAGATTTTTTAACTAAGAAATTACAAAGCAATAAAAGATTACTAGAGGAGATAATTAATTCAATATACTACTGTGTTTCTGTGCTGGAAAGTTAAATAAGTTTTCCTTTTTTTAATAAACTTAAAAACTTGAAGGAAAGTATCTTTTGAGTAATTTTCTCATTGATATCAATCAAGTTTTATAAAAGGAATACAAAAAACACAATTTGAATGCATTAATGAATATATTAATGCTACAATAAGAAAATTTAGAGTTAAATATATATTATTTTTGTTTAAGTTTTCAAAGAAATAATTTATAAAAAAGAAACAAAAATGCTCTGAAAATAAAAAATGTTTTTGTAAATTTTTTTGTTTATTCTGTAAATTCAAATTTGCTTCGTTTTCTGTCATGATTAATAATTGTTTTAATGGGAAAGAATTTTAAGATTTCATTAAATATTAATTGGCAAAATTATTTCTTAATTGGAATATTTAAACTGCATGATTAAAGTTTTTTTTATTACATAATAAGTTTTTTGTATGAGAAGATGGAACGCATAATATATTGAAAATTAAATTTATTTGTTATAACTTTTATATTATTTTATTTTAGATATTTTGTAAAAATTATAAGTTACTTATGGTAATTATTTTTTATTGGATGGTTATACCGAAGTCATAAAAGAAACTTTACAATGAAATTTTGAAATTTTACATAATATAAAAATATAATTTATAATATAAATAATAAAAATAATATATATTATAAAAATAAAAATACGAAACATTGAAATTTACTCGATAAATATCTATATCCATGAATTCATGAATCTCATTCAGTTGCATAAATGTGATTATATAACTTCTAAATTCATTCAAATGATTTACTCATAAGTTTACTGAAATCATTCATTTGCATAATATTTTATTCAATGGCACCCAAATAAAATAAAACAAGCAACTAATAACACAGAAAATATTTTGTATCACTTTGAAATATTCTAAATTATAATATTTATTGAGAATGCATACAATACTGTACCTTTTATATATCGTAGGTATGTAGAAAAAATTTGCATACATCAATTTCCCCTTTAAATTTAATATACTTCAAAACCGATGAAAAAATTCAGAACGATAACTTTAAATCATATATTTTTGTTCAATATTCATATAGATGTGTACAGATTTAAAATTTTTCTAAATAATACAAATTTCTTATTTTTTAACTTTCATTTATTTACCAAATAAAATATTTAGCTTTGTTTATTAAATAAAAATCTAATGATACTATTAGCTTCTAATTCAGAAATGAAAAACATTTTCAAAAAGGAGCATTCTCTTTAAAATCGACTTACTATTAAAATTAGTTTAACTATACATGGAGCTTATTTAAAGATAATTTCTTAATACAAAATATATTATTAAATTGTATTTCTTTTGGACTATTATTTTTAAATATGATCAATATTTATATATATTTTAAAACTTTATACATATAGAAAGTCAGAACAAAAGTTAAAAACAGGTAAATCAATATGAATAAGATTTTATAATAATTTAAAACGTTTCTTTGAAAATTTTATTTATACCAAATTTATAATTGCTTAAAAATAACTTTATACTTAGAAATAAATTGAAATAAGATAGTTAAGTGAACATAATAAATGAAATATTATGAAGATATACTTGTTACTTAAAATGATGAAATATTTCAACTACCGCTTAAACAATTATGAAAATTTTAATCTAAGTTGGAAGAAATATCATATATGAGTTCAAAAATATAAGAATTTGAATATTAAAATAAATTTGAAAAAATCTTTTCTTTTCTATATGTCAATTTGCTGCAAACGTCAACGAAATATATGTTTTAGAATGATAGATCTCTATAATTGATCAAAGGCGTGATATATCGCATTGTGGTTTCGAGATTATTTATAGCGTAATATTCACGCAATGTTTTCCCTTACCAGTGTATTAGATAATTTGGTTTTTTATGTATTGTTGTGGATGATTATTTATAAACACAATATTTATATCAACAGAATAGCAGCAATACTATTAATATACTATACTGCTAGTTAATGTCATTTCGATGTCGTGTTAAAGAAATGAATTATTTGAATGAAGAAAGGTAGAAGGGAATTCTATCAATTTGATCGTAGCTATTGTAAAGTATTTTATTTCCCTGAAATAACAATAAAAATACTAAGAATATCTTAGTTACCCTTTTGGATAGCCTTATTTGTGGAAGAGAATTTTTTAAATTCCCAATACTTGGCAAAGCAGTAAGTATATAGTCTTAGTTTCGAACCTTTACTGATATTCATTAAAATACAAGAAGCTCTCAGTTTCTATTTAAATATATTTTCTAACCAAATTGACTTAACATTTTACGTAGATGGTAAGTTCGTAAACGTGTATGTTTTAAATCTTAAAATTAGTCTTATATTACATCATTTTGTAATACAAATTTGTGTTTTAATCATTGAAAAATAGCTCTCCAGAAGACCTATTGTAAAATAAAATTCAGTAATATTATCCAGAATAGAAGTTTCATTAATTTTACTCATAAAGTGTACATATATTTTCCATTAAAAATTCTGATTCGAAAATGATTCTTATATTACTTAAGCAATTATTAGATTTATAAAATTCTTCTATTACGCTAATTGTAATAAAAATTTTGAAATTACTTTGCATGCCATAGAACATTTAAACAAGTAATCGCATTAAAAAATTAAATGATGTAATTACTGCTCAAAGCATTTAGAAAGGCAAAAAAAAAATTATAAAATGTTATAAAGATAATATCGAAACGTGCAACAAAACCTAATACTGAAAAATATTAAAAATATTAAATGGGAGTTTAGAAGGTTTTTTTTTCCCCTTCTTTTTTCTTTTTTGAAAAGAAATTGTGTAAATATCTCAGGGAAGCTACAGAGTTTCATGTAAATGAAAACATGTCAGTTCAGAATTGATGCAAGATATAGTTCAGTATGTGGTTCCATGGAAAGGATTAGTCGAAAAGATTTTCATTTTCTATTGGATAACGATTAGGAGAATCTAGGTATTTTTCTATTTTGAGAATACCTTTAACAGGTTGAATTTTATGAATATTGTCCCCACACCATCATTAATAAAAGAATGAACCCCCTAATATTGCAAGAAGGTGTTATATCTTACCTGCATAACTTTGAGCAAAAAAACTTCCTTACCAAATAATATAATTATATGGAATCTATACATGTGTATTTATATTGGTTTTTACTCATGTCACATATCCTTCAATTCTGATTGTTATATATGTCGAATTGTGGCTTATTATAAATGTCTTATAATAAGTAAGGGGACCATGCACAGAACATGTCCAGTCAATATCATCTCCTACTTGTCTACAATTAGGTCATTTCCGGGCAAATGTGAATTTCTTAGAGAACATTTCTTTCCCCATACAAAAAATGTCTGATTTCAAACTTTCAATTAAAATGAATCAGAACTCATAGTAAACTATTATACATTTGACATGAAACAGATTGCATGTACAAATTTATCTTCCTTGGTCCGGAATATAAGTGTACGGAAAGCAAATTGTTACTCTATGCATGTAGAAGACATTTTTTGAAAATTACTTCAAATGTGTGTGTGTCTTGTGAAAGCATTGCTTGTATTTTTTCGTATTGAGATCCAGACACATTAGTTATTATTTGCTAGGGTAATATGTCGACGTGTTTATCTTTGCCTATTTCTAACAGTCATTTGTTTTTAAATTATTGTTAATAGATTTTAATTATTTATAACATTATTTCTTAAATATCGGCGTATGATATATCCTTTTTGCTTGCCCTTTACTTTCAGTTCACGTATAACACGGCAAGTCACTGATTCTGGTAAATCATATTGGGACTTTTCTAAAAAGTTGAACAATAAAGTTTACTAACTAAAAAAATTGAGGAAAATGATGCTTCAAACAAAATCATGATTTTGGCATTTATATATTTTCTTCGGATTATGAAATCATAAACAATTATTTATAATTCAAGATTTCTTCTTCTTTCTGTTTATATTTAACTTTGAATGTTTTAGTTGATATTAGTCTTTGGTGATTAGTATTTACATAATTTGATTAAAAACCAAGTGTTTCATTAATTTGATTGAGCATTCTAATTTATAGGCATATTTTTATTTATGTCTTTCGTCAGAAAAAGAAATTTCTTTACAGTCTGAAGCGAAATGATTTTTAGGTAAGCAATGCCTACATCGAGATTTTCCTTCAAACAATACTAATTATTTTTTCAAATTAAAAAAAGTTATAGATGTAGGCACAGAGTTTTGGTTATTATGTATGACGACGTCTTCTACAGCGTGGTTTGCTGTATTTATCGCTAATTGTGAAGTTGTTTATAATTAAGATTTGCATATAATGTTTCTTACTCTGCTTGTCATTTAGAGGAGTTTAGCTATATTTATATTATTATTATTTTATGATCACTTGGGTAAAGTTTAGCTGACCACAATAGGGATATTAAAAAGATATTAAAAACATTGAAGTGGGAAGCATTAATCACAAAATGTGCAGAAATTTTAATAATTTTAAAGAAATATTTAGCAAGGTTCTTTGTAAAAAAGAAATTTCAAAACATGCTCTAAGCAAAAATAGTCATAAAATTTTAAATTAAGATATATGCCCAATTTCTTACATTCCATTTCAAAATGTATCCTTATAAAATAGCTATTAATAAATCTCTATTCAAAACTTATATTTATAATAAAGGCTTTTCAAAAATTATAAATACTCCATAAATTTAGAATTTTGTGGTGTAATTTTAAACTTTTAAAAAACAAATTTATTTTTGTGTAGATAAAATTTTAAATATGAAACACAATATTAAAATATATTTGTGATAAATATGAATACATAAGAACTCTGATAATTATTACCAATATAAAGATACAAATTTTTTATTTGAAATAATTTTTTAGATGAAATAAAATATAAAAGGAAGATAAGCGACAAATACAGAATTTTTATATTACCTGCTTTATTTTATAAGCAAATTTGAATAAAATTGTAGACTGTAAATAATTGCAATAAATGTTTTTCAATTATTGCTAATTCATTAATTTACATTTGTTTTGAAATTTTAACTCAGATATTGTACTAAGAAATTTATGTTGTACAATATGAATGATGTTGTACAATATGAATGATGTTGTACAATATGAATACTATGAAATTTATGTTGTACAATAAAACATTCTATATAAACAAGAAAATATTTGAACTATAACTTAAACATTGATAAATATAAATTTCATCTAAAATGTAATTCCCTAAATTATTATTTTCCTTTATCTTTGATGTAAAATTTTAATTCAGATATAATAAAATGAAATTTACTATATAAACGTAAAAACATTGCAAATTAAACGTTGATAAGTTTAAATGTTTCTTATTTCACCAAAAATGCGTATCTTGCTAATATATTATTTTCCTTTATCTTTGTTGAGGAACTTTAATTAAGATATTGTACAAAGAAATTGACTGCATGAACGTTAAAAATATTTGAGGTAAAAACTTAACATTGGTAGATATAAATATCTTTTGTATCACCTAAAATGTACTATACATGAAATTTATTAAATTAAAGAATTTGTTAAAATATTTTATTTCATACTTATTTAGCTACAATAATTTAAACATTGATACATTTAAATAACCAAAAACCAAAAAATAAGGTTATAGGTAAAATCTCGTACGGAAAAAAATAATTTAAAATAAAGTTATTATTTAGTATTCCTTATCAATGAAGAAGCTTAACTACAATAAGTAAAATTAATTCATTTTAATTTAAAATTTCTTGGAAAGAGTTCATGAACTGGTATTTTGTTGATAATTTTAAATATCAAATCTAAAAATAGTTTCTGTTAAATTAAATAATTTATGTCATAAATAATATGATTGAATTGTTTAAAACTCAAAATGTTTAAAATTTCAATATACTTAATATATTTGAAATTCAGTTTTAACTGTCTTAATTATTTTAACTTAAATATAAGTACATATACAAATAAAACTATGTATAAACACGCATTTAAGTCTTTGATTTCAAGTAAACGTAAATTTATTCTTGATTTGATTCTAAGATCAGAGAAACTCTTGAATTTTCAGCGACTAAATA
>JAPDSC010043651.1:0-18106 GCA_026290005.1 Latrodectus geometricus
AACGGTTAAATATTTTCATGTTTAATTAATTTAGTCATTAATATTGCTTGATAGTACCTTTTCACTATTTCTAAAATCTTAAGCATATTCTTTAAGAGCAACCATTTAATATCATCCTTCTACACATTAAATAGTTTAACAGTTTTTCTCTAATGTATTATAAAAACAATTTGTTATAAGCATTTGTAAAATCTCCAAATATTTTTTGTGCAATTTGTTTTATGCAACCCTTATCTAAACACAAATACAGATTTGACTATACTGTCTATTAACAGACATAAAATGGGAAGTTTTCAATAAATTGACAAAGAAATTATCAATGAAATTTTACACAGAAAATAAAAAAAAATCTATAAAAAATATTAATTGGCTCTAAAAACAATCACTAAATATTAAAAACTTCCAAGTTTGATGGTAAAGCAAATACTTACTGGGATAAGGTACTTTAACAGTGGTTTCTTTTACTTTATTTAGAATGACTTCAACTTTTTCTTCCAGATAATGATATTTTGAACCTAATTTTTCGATTTTGTCTTCTATACTTTTTAATCTTCCCATAAATGTAGTTTGCATATTCAATAACATTTCCTGTAAAAAAATTTATAATAAACAAAATATTGAAATTTAATATATATATATATATATATATATATATATATATTAAGTTTACATTTCAAAATTTATAAAGTTTTCAGAAAAGAATACTTTAAGTTCAAAATATTATTTATTGTTGAAGATTTTCTTACAAATAGTGAAAAACATATTTGTTATCAGTTGAATTAAAAATGTCCATAATTACTGTATACCTTCCTGTTGAAATTCATAAACATAAAATAGAGCAAAAATTCCATAGTTTTCAATTAATTATAAGCTACTTTTCTGAAACAATTTTTTTATGGCTTTAGAAGTTTAATGCAAGCATTAATTAGTAACTATTATTAAGAAATATGATGTTATATTTATGAACACTATTGATAATACATAATATTTAATTTAAAACCAATTAATTTATTTAAAACTATACCAAAGTTTTTTGGTAATCTACAACTGTTTTAACTAGTTTCTAAAATAAGAAATCCAATGTTAAATATTTTTGCTTTAAATTAAATATTGTAAAATTAAAACATTAGGTTTATGAAACAAATTACCTTAATGTCAAAATCTTCCAATTTAACAAGCTTCTGTGGTGGTTCCATTTTACTCCTTTCACCTAGAATAAAAGTAAATGGTATTTTAATGTACACAATTAACAGATTTATAGAAAATGTTTTTTCTCACTGCCTAATCTAAATGATAAATACTTAAAACATTCTCATTTCTATAAAAAAAATTATTACAGAAATACAAAAAGAAAATATATTATTTGATTTCAATGGAATTTAACATATTCAATGATTTTAAACAATTTAAATATTTTGGCTAAAGTGCAGAAGTAAGAATAAACTTTAAACTTTATTTCAAAATTTTGTGGTTCAATAATAGTATCTTGTAGCCTTAAGATTTTTTTCAGATAATCTGGAAGCATTTCAAAAGTGGAATGTTCAATGACAGTTGGGCATTTAAATATTATTCCATTGATCCTTTCTGCCAAAAAAAAGACACGATTTAACACCAAATGTTGCAATTTAGTGACTGTTACTATATCTTTTTCATAAGATTATGTTATTTTTTATTTAAATATTTTAAAATAAATAAAAATGAAAATTTTCATGCTAAAATTGCTGTTTAAAGTAAGTATAATTTTTAATTCATATCAATATCATGTGGTACTATGGTATCATGCAATCATTAAAATGCAAATTTTACACATTATTACCATGTTACTTTTTGGGAACAATAACTATTGCTTTTGCAAACATGTGAATTGCTTAAAATGTAACAAATTATAGTATGATGGAAGACATTCTCTTTATCAAAAAGGTCCATAAACATGAAATTTTTAATAAATACTAGTATCTTTGAAAAATCATGAAACTGCAAGCACTTCATAAGCTCTTTAACAACTAACATTTGAATGCTCAAATGAGAACATTATAAACTGAGATGATTACATGCTTACTGTGATTATTATTTATTATTCATTTTAACTAAAACATTTTACATATAAACTGTTTCAGAAAGTCGTTAGCAGATTTTTATTCTCAGCAAGATTACTAGATAAAATTCAAAAATGTATAAATTTGGAGAATGAAAGGCTGTATCCCAGTGTACGGTACGCTATTAAAACAAGATGGCGGACAAAGAGCGTACCATTCACTGGGAATTAAGGAAATTTGAATGGAAAAATACTTGGATAACCTATATTTCAAGATGCCCCTTGATTTTTCACTAATTTAGCACAAGCTTGGGTAATGTTGAATATGATTGCAAAATATTTATTTTTAAATTTCGGCTGTATCCCAGTGTACAGTACGCTATTAAAACAAGATGGCGGACAAGGACCGTACCGTTCACTGGGAATTAACCGAATGAAAAAAGTTTAGATTTAAATGGAGAATATAAATTCAAATAAGTAATTTTAAATGCATTTTTGCAAGCTTTGCAGATAATGCTAAAAGCTATAGAAAACTCATTAATCACTTCTGGTATAATAGGTATCCTAGCCCTCAATGCTGATAGTCATAGAGTCTATCATTAACAGGCTTACAAATTCACATAAGGTGTCTCTTTTGATCAAGAGAAAAATAGTTAGTCAAACTGCATCAACTGCAACTCTGTGAAGGCCTTTGCCAATCACAAACTGATTTGTACAGAATTAGACAGGATCTACCTTTTTAAATCCTCTTATTTACGATTTTTGAAAGATTCATGGTCTTGTGGACTCAGTCTAGCCTACAGTTAGATCATGAGGAATAGGAAAACATATTATCAAAGCTTTAAACTAAACCTATGATTAATTTAAATAAAAAGAATTATTTAATCAGAAAGTTTATTTATTTACAATTAACTGGTATTTTCCTTTTATATGCTATAAGTATAAAAATTTCCATATCAAAATGAATTTTTTATAGAAAATGAATATACTCCAGCTAAGCTATGGAAAGAAATAAAAAAATGAGTTTTTATCCATAGACACTTGCATGTGTGTATGTGTGTGAGCAGAACTGAAACAAATGCACCTTTTATTGTAGTTTCATTATTAAATAGTATGCCTTATATTATCAAATCATTTGTTCTTATAAACATAGAAGTATCAAATCTTGATATTCATTTTGACTTAGGAATGCAGGTAGACAAATGATAAGTACAAATTAATCCTACATAAAAGATAAATATTTTAAAATATGTAACACAAGTATGTGCAATTGTTTATAAAGTCTCTGAGAGGTATTTGTTTCCTTAAAGCTTATTTACTTACAACAAAATATTTTAAAATAGATGCCAATATATCAGTGTTCATTGATTAATCTGATTATAAGAAAAATCTCAGAACAAATGAACAGATAGATTGAAAATAAACATCTTCTGTTCATTGATTGATAAGATTCTGGGCAAAAGGACTGTTACAAAAACAGGATGAAAAAAATGGTGTGAATTTCATTATATAATAAAACATTAATAATTTAAATTATAGAAACTAAATTCATTAACAACAAAATAGTAAAAATATATATCAGAGCTAAAATTAGTAAAATATAAATAATTTAAATTATTAAAACTCAATACATTCAAAACTGAAGAAATTTACTAAATATCAAAGGTAAAATCTTTACGACATGAATGAATTAAATTATTGAAACTAAATTCCTTCCAAATAAAATAAAAAATTTTCATTAAAGCCAAAATTAGTATAAAATTAATTAAAAATTAACTCTATTTATTAAATACAAAATACTAAATGATAATTTTAAACTGCATGTGAAATATTGTCATAAACAGGTATGCAATAAAAGGTTTAAAATATAATAAATATTTGTAAGTATTACCTAAAAATTGTTCCTGAAACCTTGAAAAGTGATAATGTTCCTTCAATGAAATTTATCATAAGACTAAAGTCTCATGAATTTTAAATAACAGATTCTTAAGATAACATAAACTTCAATCAGTTTTTAAAATTATTAGAATTTCAACTGATTTTTCCAAAAGGGATTCTGAATAGTATCTTTTACTTTGTCTCTTAAATAAGGAATATCACAATTATATGAAATATACTGGAAAATTTTCAATGCTTCATCTTCTCCATTTTCAAACAGAATTAATAATTGATGATAGAATGTTGGGAAAATAGCGAAGAGGAATATTGCATCATCACAATCACACAATTTAAAAGCAATTGAATCAATAATAGTTGCAATGACTTGTTTGACATGAAACAATTCTTGCTCTTTAGAGACAAAATACTTTGGTATAGGTAGAACAAGTTCTAAGTGAACAAAATTCTCCGAAAACAAATTTATATGATTTGCTGTCTCGCTGCAGTCTCTAACAGTTTTATTAAACATAAATGACAAATAACCAACTACTGGATTGCCTTTACTAAGAATGAAAGAGCGTTTCAAAATACAAATAACTTTATTATACATTTTAGAATTTTCTCTACAAGCACTAGGCAAATAAGAGTTCAAAACGGCTGCATCTATTTTAGTTACATCTGCAGGATTTTCTATCTCAGCACATAATTTTAGCAGAGAAAGTGTTTCTAACTCAACGGCTGGTGAGAAATAGGTAAGTATGCCAATTTTTAACTCTGGACAAATTTTTTTATTGCAGTAGAATTTATACATCTCCATATAAAATTTCTTGGCTGCTAATAAATTAGAAGAATGGCTTTGAAACTTGCTTAAAATTGAAAGTACAGGTTTCAACATACTGAGACAAATGCATTTCTCAATTAAATAACTTCCAATGTTACTAACAGTATTGATCATAGTGGTTAAATTTTGATCATCTTTGATAGAGTCAATGTTATCAGTAATCCTTTCCAATACTATGGATAAGAATGAGATTGTCGACATTTTAATAAATATGACAAATTTAATCCTAATTGTACATTAATTAAAAAAGTAGATTGAAATATAACCGTTTCATTAGATATTTTTTAAAAATAGTAAAATAACAAATTTTAACACTTCTTATGAAAAACTAAACTAAACGTCATATTCAAACAACTTTTTTAAACATCAGTACCAAGTAGTAAATAAATATATCAATCTTGAAAATAGAATATAAAATAATATATTTTTCATGAAATAAAATTCTCTTCGGAATTTAAATAAACTAAAGCTAAATGTAGCGATATTTCTGGAAAATCTCAAATTGGTTGAAGCACAGTATCTACGGAAAGCTTCCAATAACTTTATTTACAGTTATATGCCACTCACACTGATGCAATTCAATTGTTGTCATAATAAAAATAGAGAATACTTTGAAATCACGTACCTTTACGTTATTTCGCGGTAATGGCGTCGATTCTCGCTAGAAAACGAGACAAACAAAACAAAACAAAATTTCTTAAAGTTCCATGTTGAGCTAGATCACAATGGAATGCTTTTCGAAAATAAAAATAAATGCCTTGTTTTGTAAATAAGAATTACAACTTGAATTTCAGCAATGTGAAAGTTCTATCAGTATCTTTTTCGGTATATAGACGACTTAATTAATTTCAATGATTCAAATTTTAGTGGTTAAATTAACTTATCCTAATGAATTTTCACTGATTAAAAGCAATATTTTTAACAATAATACTGAATATTTAGATTTATTATCAATATTAAAAATTCGACTACTTTTATTAATATTTTCGATAAAACCAGTTGATATTTAATAAAGTTAATGAGTTAATACACTGGAACTTCAACATTTCTTTAAAAATTTAATGGAATGTTGTATTTAATGTATTAAATCACATATTTATGTGTATTTATACGTACATATTTATATATACAATAATCTTAAATTCACCAGAAACCAAATTAAACGATTAATTAATCAACTTAAATATAATGATTTTCCTATCAATTTTATTTTAAAATCTGTAGGAAGTTGAGTATCTCTTGTAAGATTGAAGTAATGAGTAGTTTATATAAATGCCAAGAATTGAAGCTGGCATTTATATAAACCATTCAAGAATTGAAGCTGTTATGAGAATCCCGAAAACACCTATTTTCACTTTAATTATGCTTTAACTTTGAATTTACATCATAATTTATAAACTACTTTAATTTTTATTAAACTCCTAATTTTTCAAATTATCTTAAGCATCCGTATCTTTATATGAACTTAAAAATAGGTTTTGATTTGCAAATATTCTTTTGGTGTACTGTTTTGCTTCTTTTTCTTCTGTGGATTTTTGTACACAGTTTTGATTTACTGTTTATTTTAATTAATATAAATAGTAATTTTAATTTTTAATTCCTTTAATACCGAAAATTTTCGAATGAATTGCACAAATATGCTTACACATTTGTCTTTTATGCTTGTCAGAAAAGAATGTTTCATTTGCATAGTTGACTATTTCCCTATTACGAAAACGTGTTACCTATGTCTTTTTCCTATTTGTATTTATAACTTTTATTTTACTCTTGCATTTTATTTTTATAGTATTTATATCTTATATTGTCTATATTGGCATTTCTCCCTTTAGCTGTTTTTGTGCTTGTTAGATTGTCAATAATATATATTAGTTGGTATTGTATTTTATTATTCCATGGACTTTCAGATACCGGGTGTTAGATGTCCGGGAAATCAATCCACATATTTCTTTAGAAATCCAGACTCTGAAGAAATACATAGCAATATACGTACCAACAGAAAATGCTTTGATATGGAAACATTTTTATGCAAATACTTGAAAAAGAAAATTCTCCCTTCCAATTATTTTGTGAAATCGTAATCACAAAAGAGTTAAGTATCTTTGTTTTTCTGTAAATTAAAATTGAATATTTAAAGGGCATTAATCATTTATTTAATGACTAATGAAAATTAAAATATTTAACATATAAAGCTTTACAAAATTATTTTAAAAATAAATCGTTAAAAATTTAAATTGATATATTCAATTGAATTTTTAAAATTTATAATTTAAGAAACTCAAAAATTTAACCGGAAAAACTAAATTTTCAATTAAAAATTTACAAAATGAGAAGTTAAACAGTTGAAAATACATAATGTACAAATTAAAAATTTTTTCTGGAAAAATTTTAAAATGTCATGTTTTTGTAGTGTTATAATTTTTGAAATAATATCAAAAATTTTCTCCTTTTTATTATAACATTCATTTAATATAACTTCCATGTTTAAAATTCTTCCGTTATTTTGTACAGTAATCTTCATTTCCTCCCCGATGAACATCTCTAATGACTTTTGCTTTTGCAAAAGTCATTAGAGTAGCCATTAGGGTACATTTGACGAGTGAAATTCGTCTCTCTCTCTCTTATCTGCTTCCTTCAATCCAATACAGTTTTCAAATAATTCAGTACTCAAAGGGTTAAGAAAAGTTTTTTCAATTATATATATATATATATATATATATATATATGTGTGTGTGTGTGTGTGTGTGTGTCTTGGGCGATTTTTCAGATGTAGTAAGCCATATTTCCGCGTCAGTTAGGAGAAAAAAGCAAAACTCTCGAGAACCCACGCTGACCAATATTCATGCAGAAAGACAATATCTCTATTCAGGAGTTTGGGGTCGAATCAAAGATGCGGTCCTACTACAAGGCAACAATGAGCCCATACAAAACCTTTTTGAAATATATATATGTATATATAGTAGAAAATTTCATTGTTTAATATTATTATAATTTATCTTAATATCTACCAAGAAAATTACCAATCGAGAGAACTTTATAGGTAGTCGGTCGTTGTCACGTGTCATAAGAGGGGGGGGGAAGCGTAAAACTCTCAAGTATTACCGTGACAAACGTGCATGAAGATAGAGAAGCGCAACATCTCCTTCTGTTTAATAAATTAAGGAATTGATCCGAAGGCCGTCAACTCCAAAGAATACAATCGTAATTCTAGATATCGGCAAACCCTTACAAAGTAGTAGACACATGAGTATGATTACAAAGCTATAGGTAGTTCTATTAACTTAAATCCTCCCTCTAAAAATGGAAAATATGTCATTAAGTTTTTATTTCAATAAACTGAAATATTTTTTTAGTTGTTAATTTGCATTTATAAAAATAATCCCTTAAATAGTTAACAAAAATTTCACTTATATTTTTAATAAAAAATGTCTTTTTCCAAATAATTGAGGCGGTTTTTATGTAAAATATTTCTTGTTTTCTAAATTTTTTTTTTTTTTTTTCCATTTCATTCATAGTTTTTTTTCCTTTTCTGTCAAGCAGGCAGTCGAACGGTTTATACTCCGGTCTCACCGTTTGTCCGAATTCTACCTTAGGCTTAGTTGTTCGTAATTCATTTCAAACCGCAGGTGCCTACTATGGAAAAAATGAGCCTGAGCGACAAATCAAGCTTATCCCTCAATTATTATGCATTAAATCATATATTAGAAATAAATTAGAATAGATCAAAGATGGAATGTATCGTATAATTCAAGGCCTGCTTTTAAAGTAGCTCATCTTGCGTTGATTATTACAACGTATATTTAATGGAATCCCAGAATTACTGAGAATGCTAATCATTTAGTTATAGCCATATTCTATATTAACAGATTTTATGAATCATCTCATGTTGTGAATAATAAAATCATTTGTAACTTACATTAATATTCGGTGCAAAACGTTTTTTGCATTAAAAATCAAAATTTTTCTGTCAAAAATTTATTTGATAGTGTCAAAAGTATATCAAGAAAACAGATGGTGAACGGAAATCTAGCAATCAGGCAAGATTGCAAAAGACAATTAGTCTTGACAATGCGTGGTAAGAGACGCCTCAGGCATATTGTATGTAGCCATCTATGCCAAACATTAGCTCAAATTGCCACAAAGTTGAATGACGGTACCTGTATACAGTCCGTTTACGGATGCAGTCAGTAAACGGTCTGTGCAACTCTCGTTTTACCGTATGCGTTTCAGCAGCAGTCGACTTACGAGATTTGCTCAATGGTCGCCAACGAATTGCACATTTTGCTTGGGCAAAAGAGCACAAAGACTGGAATGCAGAGGACTGGAAGCGAGTAGCACGGAGTAATGAGTTTCGATTCCGAGTACTTAACGTTGATGGAAGACTGAGAATATGAAGCCAGGATCATGAAGTCATGGATCCTGCATGCCAGGTCGGAAATGTACAAGGGCATGGTGGCTCAATTATGGTCTGGAGTATTTTTTCGGGATCTTAGGTGCATATACAAACTCCCCCACATTGCAATTCTGTATGTAGAGTTGCTGGGTGATCACTGCCATCCGTTTATGCTGTTCTGTTATCTGCACAGCAAGAGTTTTCCAGCAAGCCAACTCTACCCCTCACAATTCCTGGTTGGCTACTGTATGGTGCGATGAGAAATACTCTTACTTTTCTATCATAAATTGACCCTCTAGAAGCAGACTTAAATCCTATAGAGCATCTTTGAGATGTTTTGAAACAAGACATGAAAGGCCATCACAGAGCAACAAAGAACTTTATCAAATTATAGACAGATTTAGCCAATATTTGGCAAGCCATTCCCACGGAACATTTTTAGAAACTTTTTGAATCTTTGTCGTATGCTAGCCGTTACCTAGACCAGAGAAGGCCCAACTCATTACTAAGTCGATGGAACTTCAGAGTAATTATTAGTTTTATTAGTTTTTTTTATTTAAACAATTTGATTGGTTTTTTAGAAATTTTCAACAATAATTAATAGACAAAATTATGATAACAAATCAAAAATAAATTAAATAACATAAATCAATAAATAATTTGTTGAAATAATTCTTATATACAATAAAATAATTTTTTTTTTTTTTTTAAATTATAATAGTTCGCATATGAACATCACGAACTAAACATTCATGATTAATGACAATATATAAAGTTATAATTTTTCCCATGTTTGAAGAAAGGAATTATTTTCATTATTAATGAAAATAATCTCTCTATCTATATATATACACACATGGGGAAATATAACTATTCATAAACTTCAATTAACATTTGATGCCAATACCTTTTTAATAATAAATAACAAAATTTATTTATCTAAAATCAGTTTTTTTAAAAAAGTGATTTGTTTATTATGTGTTCTTCTATTCTTGATTAATGATAAAAGTTTGTGTAATTTGATTAAAAGTGAATTTGATCATATAATACCATAAATATTTTATTAAAATATATGTACAGTAAAAATGTTTTTTAAGTTATATAACTTGCATATGAATATCAGGAATACGCAGTTTTGTCATCAATAGAAAAATGTGTAATTTCCTTTTCAACATCTTCAATACTGAAAAATGAGAACAAGAAGAGTTTATTCACAAGTTCAAAATTATATATATAAAATAAGATAATTATAGAAGATTAAAAACACCAAATGGCAAATCAACTTTATCATAATTACCAAGAAATTTAAGTCCCTTGCTAAGGAAACTTAATTTCATGGTATTACTTTGCAAAAAGCATCAAATTTTCCCACACAATGATTTTAGTTGCTAATATTCAATAAAATTTTTATTTTTAATGAAAGCTTTAGATTAAATCTGAGTTAAAATCTAATATGTTCCTTTAATTTATACAAGTGACATAGGAAAAAGTTTAAAATAAATTAATCTATAATGTGAAATAATCAAGAGGAAAGACATTTCTAAAAATATATATTTAATGACAAACTTAAATAAATTAAAAAGATATCTCAGGCTAATACTATCTACATGAAATTTTCAAAGTAGACTTTTTTATTACAATTCTCTTCTATTGAAAATACATTGACTAGATCAACTTGAAAAAAATGCATTTAATTTAAGGAACATAACTTTAGCATTTTTTATTTTTGGCATAAACTGTATTTTTTAAATATTTTTTATGTGTTACAGACAATAATATATTTAATTTTTTTAATGTAATGCAACAAATATTCATATATGAATGTAATGATGTACAATTTATGAAATATTTATTATATAAAACATTTATTTCACAATATCAATATATTCCAAATTTAAGCAGCTACATATTGCATTATGACACTTTCTATGAAGGAGTTTTGACCATTTTACAAGGAAAAAATTATGCAAAGTATACTATTAGGCTGGGATTTAAACAAATGTATTCTTAATATATATGAATTTAATATAGACAGAATTTAATCTATTATTCTGTCTTCACTTAGTTTTAAGATCTTAAATTATATCATTTTAAAGAGCTTTCTGATTTAAGGAATATTTTGGTACACTTTTATTACTTGGAAAAATAATCATTTTGGTTAGAAAAATAATCACTGAACTGCAATTGTAACAGAAATCCTGAAAAATTTTAAACCATTCCAATAGAAATATAAACTTATAATTAAATTTAAATGAGTATTTCATAACATCAAGCTTTGTTATCTATTAAAACAACTTTTTTTTTTTAATTAAAAATAGATATCAAAAAACTTTTTACTTATAAAGAATTATAATTTAACAAAATAACTCAGAATTATAATGCATATTTGATAACAAACTGAAGAACTAAACTTAATACCTATTTAATAAATCAGCATTGCTACAGATGAAATCAAAATTCTCTAGCTTCAATACCTATAAAATAAAAATTTATTATGTTAATACATTAAATATTATAATTACATATAATTTATATTTTAGAATAATATAAAAATGCAAGATAAAATGAAATCAAAATTATTATTGTTTTATTTCAAATAGAATAATTGAAATAAATTAAATTCTAAAATGAAACTGAATAAATATACACATTCACATTACAATTAAAAAATTTTATATACAAAAGTTATTCACATCCTTCTTGATAAAATACATACTTTTGATTTGAAAGTACAAGGTTGTCACTTAAAATCTGACAAATCTATCTATATATATTAGTTAAATGTGACGTGTTTAACTGATTAGGGATCAAGATATTCTACATTGGTTTTTAGGTTTGAAAAAAGTATTAATCCTTTTTTTGTGGTTTAAAAATAGAAGACAAATTATTTAGGCAACAACATTCAAGTGTATCTCAATATACAACCATTGAAAAAAAAATTATAATAATAATAAAGTAAAAATGAAAATATGAAAATTAGTTTAGTAAAAAGATCAATATAGTGCAAATAATAGTTTGTTATATACTTTCACATGCAATATATGGCAATAATATTTAGACCTAATATAAAATATGCTGATCATCATAGTACTATACAAATTCATTTTAATTTAACTTCTAATTTACTGCAATTGGTACAATTTTATGAAATATAAGTCATCTTAAATATTCATATATTTTAATATAATTCTCATTTATGAATGAAAACAAAAATCTTATTTTTGTGACCTCAACATTTTTTATTTGATCTTGTCTAAAACTGTATTACACATTATTATAGAGCTGAAAGAAGCAAATGCAGATAATGTGAAATGTTTTTTTATATAAATCAAAAATTAAAAAGTTCAACGAGAGATTTATTACATTAGAAGTTTTCAGATGATTTATATATATTATTTTAAATAAAAATTTCATCAATGGAACAATAAGTGATAATTTCATGAATCTTTCTAAACAAAAGAAATAGAAAAAAGTTTTAAAAATAGAAAATTAGTTCACTTTTCGTTTGAGAACTTTATGTAACTACATATGAGTAAAAAGTTTTGCACATGTAGGCTATTAGCCTATCTACAGTTTAAATAATATTATAAACCACATTGAACTCACAATCTGTCGAACTGAAGACCAGAGTACAAACCAATTGGCTGACAGCTCAGCTAATCTGTCAATAAACTAAATGGTTTCACAAGTTATTCAATTTGCAGTGGTGATCTTAAGATGTAATCACTGCTAATATGTATGTATGTGCATGTATATATACATATATAGAAACGCTTTTTTTAAAGAATTGTTTGTTGCTTTGCCTATTACTCAACAGAAATTTTTTGAACACAAGGACCATTACATGCAGTTTAAAATGGAATCTGAACCACTGCAAACATCAATGCCCAGAGTAGGATTCAAATCCACAAACTGTTGAATCCAAAGTCAGAGCACTTTTTAAATTTGTTATTTTTCAAATTGATTAAAATATTCTACAAATTAATATATATATATATATATAAAACAGCAATAGAAAAATGTAATATATTTTTAAAAAGTTTATAAGAAGCAAAATAAATAGAATTTGTATTCATATATAAATTTCAGCACAGAGTAGATGGCGTATTTGGTTAGAAATGTTGAGTATAATATCTTTTATTTTCTTATTTATTACTACAATTTTCTTACTTCTTTGGCTTTTAATAAAAATTTAGATACAAATTATGTTAAACATTAACAATTTCAAAATGTAATAGGAAAATCACCAGTGACAAATTATTAATATTAAATTCAAATATAATAAAGAATATTTTAATATGCCCTTGTCATTTGAAGTGAAATAGAAATGTTATATTTATTATTAGAAACTGAATGTAGTTTCTAAATTATCTTTGAATATAATTAATACATGTCTATTAATATAAAAATACTTGGTGATAAATTTATCCATTCCCAAAATAAAGCACAAATTGAGATAAATATGTCTAGAAAAGTAAGATTGAGATTTTCATAAAATAAACCTCAGCAAAAGCACTATCCTTTTAAGATATAAAATATTAAAATAAATGCTTATGTAAAATAAAGAAAATGCTGCTTACTTGATTTCTAAAAGACATGGAACATCCATGGCACAAATGCTTTAACATCAACCTGCATGAAAACAAGCTATTAGTAAATTACATACATATGTACTAAGTTCATAGGAAAAATATTTTTTGAGTTGAGATACAAAATGATTCAATGTTATGAATACATGATAAGCAATTATTAAGAAAAAAACATATTTATTTGAAATATAAAATAAATTTGAATTCATTTTCAGTGTATTAATTATAATTTATGGGAAAATAATTTATGAACTTATTTTAGGTTGTTAATTAAATTTTTAATAAGTAATGAAAAATAAATGTCTCCTATAAATCATAACATACTATTAATTTGCAAGCAATTTAATTATTATAAAACAATTGCAGTTAGCTAATCCAAATGCTTGCATTTTTTTATAACACATAAGTCAGTAATCTTACATAAAAAAGAAGAAGAATTTTATTTGTTTTTAAATGGCAGAATTAAAAATACATACTTCTTGCTTAAGTTTGCTTCTGATTCTGCAAATGACAAGCTTTCATTTTCTATTCCATGTAATTTTGGAATAGATAATTTCTCTGACACCTTCAGTGCTTCAATTGCAGAACAAGGATCTAGGTTCACATTGTCTAGTTTAGACTAAAAGTTTACTGTTATTAATTTAAAATATACTAAACAAAATATTAAAATCATAGAAAAATGTATTCTTACAAAATTATATTAACTCAGCATAACACAAATTACAATAGCTCAGCAGAGTGATTAAATATAACTTTCAGAGATGAATTATAAGATTATTTTTTAATTAAGATATTTCGAACTTCATTTTCTGTTTTCCACCTCATGTTTTTATATATAACTTTGATAATGATGATTAAAATTTTTCAATTTTAGATTAATATAACATATTTTAATAAGAAATGTTGGAATTTTAATTTTAGAAACTATTTGAGATCAGAGAGATCAGTTATTGCAGATATACTATATATTTTCCAAAATAGACTTTAATATGCTTAGTTAAATGTATTATGTGAAATATAAGTTTTAGACTTAAAACTGAAAAAATTTAAATTCAATATAAATATAAATCTGTTTAAAATATCAGCATTTACTATTGCTTGCAATAATAAGAAAAAATATACAAACCGCTATTGGAATTAATTGTATAACAAGCTAAATACAAATATTATCTACCAAAAAGTAAAATTTAGTCATATTGAGTTTAATATATAGATATTTGTTAATTAAATAAGATTCATACTCCTATGCTATAGAAAAATTAATAATATAATTACAATTAAATGCTATCAAATATTATTGGTCTAAATGAAAATTTGATCATTCTGAGACTTAAGCATTGTCATACCGAAAATAGTAATAAAAAAAATTTAACTACATATTGTTACACTAAGTAGTAGTTTTCAAACTGTAAGATTTTTGTGTATGAACTGTATTTTTTTTCTTTTTTTTTTTACTGCCACTTAATGTTTCATTTTAAGCAATATTTTGAAACATAATTAAATGGCGCATAATGAAAGTTAATTTAATATTTGCTATTTAAATCAAAATTTCAGAATTATATACACATATGAAAACAAAAGCTATATTAATCTCATAATAATATTAATTTATATAGCAAAGAAAAAAATATAAAACTAAAGTATATAAATACTAAATAAATATAATTTATATCCCAGAAAAGTCTTTTAAACTGTTAAAATGCATCTTTTAAATTTAATTACTAAATTTGAAAAAAAAAAAAGATTCATTTTAACAGTTTATTAATAGATTACATAAAATAGTCTAATAAATGCAAAGCGAATTACTTTGCAAAGTAGGCATGTGCCAGCACACAATGCAGTATTTTCCAATGACAGTTTTCCTCCAGTTCTAAAACAAAAAATTAAACCAAAATTAATAGAATACATTTTGTTATAATAAAATTTTTTTCTGACAATAAAGTCAGAAAATAAAACATAATTTTCAAATATGATAAATACTAAATTTTTCATATAATAGTAAATAATTATTAATTTATAAGCATAAGATAATTGATAATGAAATCTATAAATTAAACTATACAAAAAAACTTTTTTTTATGTGATTTGAAAATCGGTAGCTAGATAACTGAAGATTTGTAATAAACATATCAAACAATAAATTAAAAAAAAAATACTAAGTCTTTTGTACTTATGAATAAAACAGATAAAATGATGAGTACTATTCAAATGAAATTCCAAAAAATTAAATCCATTAAAATTTTCCATTTTTTTACAAACTAAAAGAATTCTATCTCCATAGAGCCAATAGACCAACACAAACATTTCTGAAATATCTCAGATTTGATACATAAATTAAATTTTGTTAACACAGCACCATTTTAATATTATTTTTACAATTTTCTAAATTAAAATGGAAGCATAGTTATTTCTGTACATATTACAAAGAGAATAAGCTATCATATGATAACTTATTACAATATAAAAGTTGACGCAGAAGGGAAACATCAATACTACCAGAACTTCTAGCATTGAATTTTGTGTAGAACATTATAACTATTCATTTCAAACGATTTTTTAAAAATCATGACTTCTAACCTTTTGAGAAATGAAACAATCTAATACATTGTGCATAATCTAATATTCCCTCTCTAACATATTTGATTTTCAATTTAATATCACATCTCAACCATGTCATTCACTGCATTTTCAATGGATCATGCAAGTTGCTGATTGAAACATGCTCAAAGTACTTTATTAATCCCACAACTGATTTATTTTTTTAATTGATACCTGATATCAAAAACAGCACTTTTTGATAATTGATAATAAGTAACCACAAGAAATAAAATTAAAAATAAAAATTACTGTGACACCATAAAGTGGATACAGCAGTAAGAATTCAGATTGAGGAATAGAAATCATAAACAACAAGAGAGAATATCTAGAAAATTCTTGAACATCCTTTCTATCCAATACAAAGGTAAAAAGCAAAAACACAATACCCATTATTCAATCATGGATAAGATTGAATCTTAATTCCACACTCAAGAAGGTTACTATACCAATAACTTACAATGAATTTCTTAAAATATATTAAATAAACTAATAATCTGAAATCTTCTTTACAAATTAAAATGCAATTATATCTTCTAATAATATCAATTTTAATCTTATCTTATATATTTTTAACAACACTTATATTTTAACATGTTTACAATAAAATACATATTGTTATTGACACAAAAGTAAACCTCTTTGATCACTTATTATACTGTGAAAAATGCATATTTTTGATTTGACTCAATTTGATGCAATCATTTGATTCATAAACATGTTGTCAAATTAATATTCTGTTAATATAATTGATGCTTTTATCATATAAAACTATTTTCAAATATAAACAAAAAAATTTCATTTCTAAATAAACAAATACATATATTATTTTTTGCTGTATGTCATTACAAAATCATCTTTAAAATGATACATTCTCACTCTGATATTACATCAAAAGGGTATTACCCACAGAATACTAGTTTAAATTTATGGCAATAACTAGTTTCTAATATTTAAATTCAAGATGAATAGTTACAATGGTTTTTTTGTACCTAAAAATGGTAAAAACAGTAGCAGGAAAGTTTTCTTGCAAGTCATTTATGAAGCATTCAGTTAACCTTTGTATGCAAGAAGTGGATTCTGTCTAAAAATGAAAATTAGAAATATTGAACATTATATGGATATAAATTAGTACAATTTAATATTTCAATGATTAAAATATAGCTTCCTTTTCAAAATTTTTTGAAACACAAGATCAACATAATTTTTATTATAATTGTGAAAAGCTGTTATCAATATTATGCTCCAAAGAATTTCAACTTAATATATTAATATTTTTATACTATTTTTAATAGTCATGCAAATCTTATTGATCAATTTATAAAGATATATTTATATACCTAAATAGATTTCACAGATAAAATTTTAGAAATTTTAACCCTTCTTAATTTTAAAGATAAACACACTGATTTTTAATTAATTTAATAATATTGCAAAAATGCCTTATTTCTAAAATATAAATTAAATGCAATTTTTCAATCTCTAAATTAAAATTTAATCACTTTTAAGTAATCCCTATTAATTATTTAAAAATAAAATTAGTTGGATTTTAACAAAACAAAATTATTAAGAAACAAAGTTCCAAATACAAAGAAATCAGATGATTAAAATAAATCACATCATTTATAAAAAAAAACTTCAAAGCCATAAAAAAATTAAAAATAATACACAAAATTTAAAGCCTTTTTAAAGTTTTGTATGACAATATATACACAAATTTTTTTATATCTTATGTTCCTTACAAATATTCCTTTTTCCTCTAACTTTTTTTTTTTTTT
>JAPDSC010043658.1:0-29702 GCA_026290005.1 Latrodectus geometricus
TTCTTACATATTATATATAAAAATATATCCTAAAGAACTCCCATGCGTTTCTTTTAATCATCGCAAGGAAGATTCGTAAAATGGGGAAATATAGAAATATTTCCTTTGCATTAAAACTTATATAAGAATATTCTTTAGTATTTTAAGACCCTATATTACATTTGAAGAAGATAGATAGATACAATCTCTATCTTAAATTTCCATGGGTTATACAAGTCATCTCCAAGGAGGCAGTGATGCATGAAATAGTAAGTAATCAAAGTCATTACATATTTTTTAATTTACAATATTCTTACATATATATATAAAAATATATCCTCAAAATCTCCCAAGTGAATCTATTAATCATCTTAAGCAAGATTCTTAAAATTGTGAAATAAAGAAATATTTTCTTTGCATATAAATTTACATAAGAATATTCTTTACTGCTTCATGTCTTTGTGTTACTTTTGAACAAGAGTGATAGATAAAATATTTATAATATATTCCCAATGGTTATACAAGTCAAAGGAGGCTGTTATTCATGAAATAGTAAGTAATCAAGTGTTTTTCCTATTTGAAATATAGAATATTCATTCTTCGTGACATTTTTTTTAAATAGCATTTAAGTAAATATTTTATTAATCTCTTTGATTTATAAATTTTCAGTAAAATTCTTCCTTAAATATGTTCGAATTTAAGAGGCCAATCTTGCTAGTTTATTGATTGAATAATTTTGGTTTTCTCTCAATATTTGTTTTGGAGCATACAATTCAAAACAACCTATTATATTAATTAATTTTTGAGCCCTGCATACAAACTTGAAAATAATTTTTCAAACCCACAAAATGATAAACAAAATGCAAGGGCTAAGCTTTCATCGGCTAAATTAACTCTTTTTTTAGAAGTAATTTTTTGTGGAAAAAGTGTACATATTTTTTGGCTAAAATTGCAATTAAAAAATAAGCATTAGAATTTACTGAGCCTTGTTCAAAAAATTTTTTTGCAGAAGTCAGGTTTCAAATATTGATTGGCAATCAACAAATGGAGAATGATTAATTGAGAAAATTCCTTTAGTTTAGAAAGTTGTAATGAAGAAATTTGTGACTGTTCACTAGCATAAAAAATGTTTCCCTGTTTGACTCATTAAGAAAAACATAAACATATTTTCGGATTTTTATAAAAACAGCATATTTTTTAATCGAGAAAAAATAAATCTCATTTTTCATTAAAAAATAAAGCTTTTGGAAAAAAGAACAATGAATAATATGGATGTGAAGTTCCGTAGTTTCGTAGTTCAAGCGTTCCTTTTCTAGAATTCGTATAACAGAGATATTTAGCTTAATTTTTCATTTTTTATTTTTCTCTTATTTTTTATTTTGACTGATCATAACTTTCAGAACAAATAGATAAATTAAAACAACCAAGTGAGAATATATTAATCTCTGAATTTATCAAATTTAAATAATCAGATTTAAATTCAGTTTAAAATGGTCATGAATTTAAAAATAAAACAAGTTTAAGAATAAAATCAGTAATTGTAATACATTATTTTTTCAGAGATACAATCTTTCTAAGCACTCAAATTAATTTAAAAGATGCATAATTACATTGTTCACATTTGTTGTATTTTATTAGTTTAATTTCTAGAAAGTTTAATTTCCAGAGGTTCATTGAATAAAAAGAAATTCCTTGAAAAATTTATAAAAAGAGTTTCGCATTTAAAATTTCTGTAAGCCTAATACTTGGGGAGCAGATCAGTATTTTATTTATTTATTTATTTATTTTGTAAGTTTGGTAAATTACATTTTTAAGGAAAATTTTGCATGACATTTAATTACTATTTGTTGTTAAAAAAAATAAAACGTAAGGCAGGAAGTATGGAGACAGAATTTGTCCATTAAGAGATAATATGCAGTAAGGATATATAAAAAAATATTTATTAACAGTTTATTAAAATTGTGAAAATTAGAACTAGCTCTCGAACTTGCAACAAATGTTAGAGAAATTTATTATGAATTACATCAAAATACATTTATGATACTCCAAATTATTTATGAAAAATAAACTTTCATTTTTCATGTCACCATCTCAATAGTTGTTGTACTATATAATGTAAGAGTAAATCTAATTTCTTATATATGCACAAATAAAATAACGGGTGAAAAAATAATTGACTTACCCGATTCCTTCCGAAAAATGGCTTCCGAACGATGCATAAACAGATAAATGATCGTTATTCTGCAAAAAAAAAAAAAAAAAAAAAAAAAAAAATTCACATGTGTTAAAATTTATTCAATCTATTTTATTATTTAAATTATTATTTGCAATTTTTTATTAATATTATTTTTTGCCTTGTGATTTAAATTATATAGACAATTTTTTATTTAACTATGCATAGTACTGAATGATTCATTATCATTGGTAGTTTCCGATGAATATCTAAAAAATTTGCGCTAATTTTAACAGGTACATTTTTAAGCAGTGTCATCCAATTGATTTTCAAATCAACAAAATAAAAGTTTACAATATAAAAAACTACAAAAACTAGACCACGGTTTCAAAGAAATAATACATTAACACAAAATGATTTCGAGGTAATTTTTAAATTTAGTTTTTATAGGAGATTATGTTAATACTTAAAAAAAAAACTTGTACCAATTTTCCAACATCGTTTATAAAATTTTATTAATCTATAATAACATGCAACAGAATGCATTAACATAAATTATTTCTTATTTATTTATTATTTCTTATTTATTAACAGAAAATTAGCTTAATTACAGCTAATTTTCGGTGGAGAAAATTAACTGTAACTAAGCTGATCTGGTTTCAAATTTCTTATTCGATGAATTCGTAAATGAAACGATATGAGCAAAGATTGTTATCTTTTTCTAAAATGGGCACAAAAGTGATTTTTTGTTATACAAATCGGCTTCATATTATCTAAATCATATTATCACTAATGTTACTAAAAAAATTAATTTAAATTTTTGGAGATTATTTTACATGTATATTTTACTATTAAAAATGAATAGTTATAAAAAATGTGTTTTATATTTGGAATTATGAGCTTTTATTATTAATTTATTGTTACATAAGTTTGATATTCAACTACTCTCTCAGAAAATCATTAAAATATATGCATAAAATTTAGAGTGAAGTCTTTACTGATGCGAGGAAAAATTATTCAAAATTTAAATTCAATTTATAAAAAAGCAAAAATTCTCGTGGTTGACAACTCAGGAAACTGAGGTTATCTATATAAACACTTTATTGAACTTTCAGCGATTATTGAATTCAGGCAATTGTCTCTAACTCAATAATCCTTTTATATTAAAATTAATATCTTCATTTATTTTGCAAACTTCACCTCATGGCGAATTTCTGGTGTTTGCTATATTATAAAAATAATTTTTGGGCAAAAACTGTGTCTATCAGGTACACGTAAAGTAGATTTTGTACTAGGAATCAACACGATTATGAGACTCAAACGATTGGCTCTAACTCAATAGCCCATTTATTTCAAAAAGCATATATATACTTCGGCATATATTTTAATAATAAAAAAATTGGAGAAAAAGCATGTCAAATTAATTTCGTGTGATGCTCTTTTTCTGAGTTATTTACAGATAAGTTCATAAATTATGAGTTATGATAAGAAACGTAATATTTAATTATTATCACTTAGAAGCAGTTATCAATATTTGGAGCACAATTGTACTTTATTGCATTACTATGCAGCAAAATATATTTACATAATTATAAGTAATTATGTAAATATATAATTATAAGTAATTACGTAAATGTATGTTATAAGAAATTGAGTATAAATTAACTTTTTTATCAGAAATTAAAATTTGTTAGTTTTTTGTTTAAAATTTAATTTTTGTTAAAATCATAAAATATTTCTTTTTTTTTTTTTATTCTTGAAACTTGTGCTTAAAATATTAGGTTGGGGAAAAAGAAATCCATTATTTTTACGTGAACTTTATGTAACTTCTTTTGGATTCGCTTTGTAAAAAGGTTTAAAACAGCTTTCATGTAGATTTTTAGGTCTTGCGCGTTACGACTGCTGAAATGCGGTTAACTTCGATCATTTTTGATATTTTATAGACATTTTCGACGATGCTGTATCCACATGCGAGGTGCATCTCTAACATCAAAAATACCCGAACGGAATCGGCGAAACAAAAATATTACGTAACTGGTTGTTACAGTCTTATATAGGACGATAAACACCTTTCACAATTTTAGCCACCCGGCTATCTTTTTCGCCGTTACAAGAGAAAAACGAAAATGTATCGAATTTTCTGTTTGTTGTCTTCCATTTTAAAACCTTGTACTCGTAACTGAATTAATCAAACAAAAAACCGCAAGAGGATATTTTAGTGTCAAATGTCACCTTTCCAACGAGCATAAATCTGAAATTGTTTGATATATGCCTGACGAGATATCGATCACTACAAGACGTCTACCGAAAAAATAATGGATTACTTTTTCCTCAAACTAATATTATTATTTTTTCGAAAACATCAGTGATTACTTTATTTTGATTAAATATCAATTTGAACTTTTTCATCATAATTAATTTGTTTAATTAATTAAGTTAACCGATAAACTAACATAAATGGGAACTAAGGTTCCCCAAATCAAGTCATTGTTTCATATGAAATTGCCTATGAATAATGTTACGTATGGCGCTGAATTCAGAATTAAATTCTTTCTGTAGGATTTAGGAAATACAACTTTTGCCATTAATTGCATGCGCAAATTTAATTTTTCGTATGGCAGACAATTATCCAGCTGATAACAGCTTTCTTATGTGTTCTTCCTCATTAAAAGAACTAAGACCTCAATGAAATTCTGTAAATAATCACAATATAATAATAAGATACGTCTTCATATTCAATTGCTAATTATAAACATTGAAAACATCTTTTTAGATTAATTTTGGCTGAAAATGACAGAAAATAATGTAATGTTTAGGCATCCATTCCTTATTTACTTCTTTTACTCTAAACTAAACGATTTGGCTTTTAAAAAAATCTGCTGATTTCATATTTTGAAACCTAATAGTTAATTTTTTCAATCACTGCTCTTCTGTGCGTGGATCAAAAATTTCAAAGTGTTCCTCATATAAAGAATCAAATGTCACTTTATAATATATTAAATTTGCGCAACAAATAGTTATATTTCATTTATTGTTGCATAAGATTACCAATAGATAAATAATTTTTGCTCAGTTCATTATCAATATATATTCCAATGGAAAATTTTTTAGTCTTGCAGGTTTTTTAAATTCATATTAAAAATGCTTTGTAACAGAGTTCTATAGAAAAAGCTCTTTTACGATTTACGAATTTAGCATGTTTACTCTAAATAAAAGTCATTTCTTTTCGATTGAAATAAAAGCAAGGATTCAAAAATTTCATTTTTATCAAATAAATCTTCAAATTTTTTGTCTTAAATTCAATTGAAATATCTTAAGCAGAAAATGTAGATTATTATCTTTTGAAGAGCAAATATTTCGTTCTTTTTATTAAGAACTTCAAAATAATTGCTCTTACTGAGTGATTCTCGCTTTATCAAAATTCCTTATATTTAAATAGTGAAAAAATTAACTTTAGAGATATATTTTAAAAATCCCAAATTTGTTTTTAAATAGTAAATACGAATAGTACATTTTTCAAAAATAGTTTTAACAAGGAAAAAAATTTTTTTCCTTAATTTTATATGTAAAAAATTATTTTAATGACAACTATTTTCCCAATTTTAATTGAAATTAAATTGCATACATATTTTAAATATTGTATTCTTAAATGTATAATCAAGTGATTCTTTCAGTGAAGGCACATTTAACGATTTCAAAATTTGGCGGCACAGAAAAAAAGATAAGTTTAAAAGTTGTTTACCTACTAATAATACGCTATGTAAAAGTGTTTACGATAATTTGAATGTAAAATAACATAACATAATTTATACTACAAAAACAATGTGTTTATTTTATTGGTAGTAAAAAAACATTGTAAATTTCACTATATAGATTTATAAAATTTGGAGGTACATTTAAAGAATAAGTGGTTGAAAAATCACTGATATAATTTATAAACGAATAAGGATACCTTGTGATGACAATTTTATTTTCAACAAAAGACTGCATTGCAGATAGACAAAACATCTCTCGAATGGTGTAAATGTTTTGAAAAAAAGAAAGAAAAAAGAAAGAAAAATTGAAAAAGCGGACAGTTAACTTTTCCATTGACTGTGTTTAGTAACTTTAAGGTGACAAATGTGCGAAAAAAGAGACAAAGTATTCATGGTATTAACGAATTTGTACACAAAAAAGCGTTTTATGCATTCTCTGACATTTTATTTTTCATGCATCAGAAACCATCTCTAAAATGTTACTTTCATATTATGAATTTCAGTGAATCCATCGATTAATTCAGACAACTAAAAATGTAATTTATAATTTACTTACTATGTGCAAATATCAAGAAAAATATTATTAATTAATGCATAAATATTATTGATTTATATTATATATATATATATATAATTTAGCCCACTGATTTTTAATTATTAAAAAGGAACAGAGTGTTTTAAATTTAAACGCATTTTAATGTCAATTGTTAACAACTAAACAAAATCATCACTGAAAATAATAATTTTCCATTGAACAAATGAACTCATGCAAATAAATTCTGGCGATATTTCTTTTTTTTAATTTGAAACTGAGAGTGATGTAAATAATATTCTATTTGCCCGCAGCTTAATCGAAAACAGCAGCTTTGAATGGAAATAAATGAAAATTATACTAGGTTGTAAGTCTCTAATTTAAATTACAAACTATGTTTCATGTATAAGTTTTGCCAAGAGTGTTCGTAATTAATGTAAACTTTAATTAACACTAGTGTGAAATTAAAAGTTGGTTTTGTTGAAATGCACAACGTTGGCGGAGCTCCGATTTCTTAAACACGTGATACTTTTCTCCTTGTACAAATATTCATCTACGAGTAAGAGATGGGAATTATATATATATATTCATTCATTCATTGATGTTCTTTTTTGTTCATTTTTTTGAAAAAGTATGGTTTTTACTCACTGCAATAAGCGTATTTTTGGCATACAAAATAACAATCCAAATGGAAATAGCATTAGAACTCGGATGATAGTAATCTAAAACTAAAAAAATAATTAATTCCTATGTAAAAGCATTCTTTGCACCTTTCACTTCTAGCCCGACCGGCAGCTCGCGGAACACTGCGTTTTCACAGGTCTGTCACAAGCGGACAGGCAAAGCTTCCTAGGAAGCTTAGCAACAGGTATTTTCTCCCTCTAAGCTTAATGCGCAATTTCAGAAAATATGCATTACATAAGTAAGGGATATAATGTACACTTTACGCAGTATTTTTAAATATGTGATTAAAAATATCACAATTTCAAAGCAAAAAAGTTTAAATAAAATAATTTATATGAATTAACACAAATAAATCTAAAAGTGAAACCCATGTCTCATAAAATCCAGTGCTAAAATAAAATCGGAACTATAAACAACCACTTCAAAATGAGTTAAAAGGCTGTATACCACGTGTTTCCTCCTTTACACCAGTAAGCACGTGTTTCTGTTTACATTTGCGAAAATCTAATAAATTGCAGATACTTGGCAGACCCCACTCTGACCTCAGAGAGAAATGCTTATTTACAACAGGTACAATGATTAGTAACGCCAAATCGTAGATGATATTTCGCACCAAAAGAAAGACGCAACTGTGCGGTGATCGTCTCGTTGCGTAGGATTCGCTGTCACGTGAAGTCCACGAGACCATCCCGATAACGACCTCGGATATTAGCAATTTAATTTATGACATAGAATCAATGAATTATTTAAAATAAAAATTTACTACAGTCTACGCTTTTAGATCCAAAACAAACTGCAAAGATTCACGATTTAATGATTTATGATTAAAGGTTTACGATTTAAAACCTAAAATGGACATGATGAGCACGATTAAAACATTCAAAAAAACTATAGGAAGGTATGAATCTCAATTAAGAAAACATGAATTGAGAAACTTCAAAAACATGGAGGAAGAGTTCATCCATAATCCAAACCGAGGCTTCGAAGATTTTACTTAATACTTGTTTTGCTTGAAGAATTTGAAAGAAGATTCGCTGACTTAATTAGGTTAAAAGAAATGCTCAATTTTATGATATTTCCATTTAACGAAAATGTCAACATTGATGGAGTATCTGAAAAAATAGGTCATTTAATAGATTTCACATAAGTCACGGTCAAGGAAGAAAATATTAA
Source organism: Latrodectus geometricus (assembly GCA_026290005.1). NCBI lineage: Eukaryota > Metazoa > Arthropoda > Arachnida > Araneae > Theridiidae > Latrodectus > Latrodectus geometricus. Next base: position 8,297 of record JAPDSC010043658.1, read on the forward strand.
ATTAAGATGCAATATATTCTTAAGTCCAGGAGGGGGGGCGAGCATATTTAGGGATACTGATTTTTAGAAATTAATTTCTGAGAAAATGTTCCCAAATATTTACAAACTGATTTTGTATTTGAAATCGTACTTTGGATCGAGGTATCTTTGCGAATCTGTTTTTTTAACCATGAACGGAAAACAAACATTGGTCGCATTTAACAGATTAACTTTTAATTTCGTATTTATGCATTGCAATAAGCACGTACCAGCCACCATATGATAAACTTGCCGCAGATAAACAGTGCCGAATTTGAACTAAAGGAAGTGAATTCGATGGTCAGTATTTGATATATGAATACTTTGATTATTTTCGTCAGTAAATTTTTATTTTGTAAATATTAAGTTTTTTTTAGAAAAATTACATAATTTACCATTTTTCTTGTTACGGAAAATATGTACGTTAATTTAGTTCTGCCATTGGTAGACCGCCTTCGATCTTTTAAATGTGGAGTAGACCCTGGATCCCAAAAGTTTGGTCTAAAGGAAGATGGGATTCGATCTGATGTAGAAGATGTATAGATGATATAGAAGAATCTTGCTATAGAAATTTGAGAATAGCAATAAATCGCAAAGTAGGTGTTTCTATCAGAGATTCTTGAAGTCTTAAATGATGTAGCCATATAAATATTTCAAGGATGGATATTTGTATGTTGTAGAAAAATAAAACAAGAGGCAGAAATATTACTACCTCTCGTCTCATTAAAAAAAAACTGATCATGAAGTTTATTTATTGGATAAAGAAAAGAGTGTATAGTTTCGGACCTTCGGAAATCTTAACTCTACGTATCTCATTGAAAATTACTTCTACTCTCGGAAACTTGCAAGTCATTGTTAAAAATTTTAATCCCTGAGGTCTGCTGTGCCGATTACTACGTCCCATGCATCTTCGTTTAATAGAACTTCTTTATAAAAAGTTTGTAGGAAATCTTTCAAATAGTTCCTATCGATCATGTAAAATTCATCAGCTTTTAATTCAGTTTTAAGTTTCTTTCTGTAGCATTTTTTATTCGGTACGATTATCGTCATTTTCTTCGGGTCGTATATTGAAATTATATCGATTAGTTCGAAGCAAAACAGCTTTTTCTATCGCTACAACATTCTAAACTGAATATGTAATGAATATTCTTATTTGAAGTCATCATCCAAGAGCTGCTAGTTCAATAAATGCTCGTTCAGGTATAGAAAGAAGTGTCATTCGAGCTGTCTGGATTTACCTCTGCCGTTGCAATACGAATTAAAAAATATATAATAATATATTTCCTGTAATGGGCGCATGCGTAGGAGGGTTTGAGTAGGTGCTGCTCTCAAGGAAACTTTCAGACATACTGTTACTCAATTGAGATGACATTTAATATGAAGGCTTCTGGTTCGACTCCAACAACACTTAAAAAAATTCCTTTAATTGGCATTTGAGTGTCCTTAAGGATGGTTACTTGAGTGTCACAAAAAATCTGGCAAATAAATTAGATCTAGAGCTTTTTTTTTTTTTTTTTTTTTTTTTTTTTTTTTTTGTAACTTTAATTGTAAAAAGACAATCATTCATCGTCGTCGGAATTCTCCATCATGTTAGGTAACAACTCAAAGAGGTATGTCAAGGAGGTTCAAGGAAGATATAATTCATGGATATGTCAAGAAGGTCCACAAGTCCTTGCTGACAATATCCACATCTCCTTCATTTGATAAAATATTACGATAGATATTTTGTATTCAGTAACTGCACATCGTGATCTGGTCTAATGACTATGCGAGACTGTTAATAGACGAACGTGATGTTTGCGGGAATGATTCCTTGTCCCCTATACTTCCAATCGATACGTCCAATGTAAGCCTTCCTGCAGATTAAATGAAATAAGAGCAAAGCAGATTGATTTATATAAACGAGCGTACCGGATGTGAAATTATCAGACATCCTGTTACTCAATAGAGATTACATTTATAATGAGTCTTCTGGTTCGATTCCCACAACACTTCTCCTTCTGAACAGAGAATCTTCCTTCTTATCGTATTTTAAAAAAAAGAGGCATGCGAAAAACGAACAAATGAATTTTTTTTTCAACAAGAGTGAGTCATAGGATCATTTGTCGTCTATCTCTCTCCATAATTCGCGCTAATAATAAATTGTCGTACATAATAAATGATCGTACATTAAATCTCAGCCCAAATTTGTATATTGAACTAAAATAATTGAGGCAAATAAATGAAATATAGTAAGACACAATTTTCGAATTGAAATTTTCATAGTAAAAATTAGAAAGAAAATTGTTTTACCGTTGTATCCTGCGGATATTTGTCGCTCAACGGTCATCCTTTCCATATAAAGATTAATTAGAGCAAGAACTACCAATTTTAAAGTGGATTCTAAGACATTACATACGTTTTAGATATCGAATTTACGAACTCTTGAGCTGAAGACCAGAATTGGAAATCCAATGCAAGACATTTCTTATAATTACAGTAGTTTCGTAGAAAAAAAGAATTTTAAAAAGGAGGAAAAAACATATACATTATTGAAGAGAATAGAAATACTGAGAATCACGGGATCAAAATAACTATAACAAGAAGCTTAAATCACTATCAATTAAGGTTTGAATTAATTTTTGATGCTTAAACTATATTTTGAAAGTAAAGCATATTCTAATTAGATAAAGGGCAAAATCTTATACCCTACCTAAAAAAACTTTATTCCACGCAGTTGGAATAATCATTCATAAGACTTAAAAAAAAAAAAAAAAAAAAAAAAAAAGAACTTAATTTTCAAAACTTACTTGGATTTCGAAAAATTAAATGCTATATTATTTCTCCTTCAATTAAGCAGTTTAAGTAAACAAAAAGGCATTTTAAATTAAAAGATATTTCTACTGAAATCATTTCTGACGTCAGCATTCGAGCTTCCAATAAAAAAATAAATAGGAAAAATTACCAAACACGAGACGGCAAAGAACTCAAGTGTACAGGTTTCATCTAGGGGGAGGAAAACATTTCTCCCCCTTCCTTATGAAAATCGGGTTTTTGAAAGTTCGAGTTTCGGATTGTGCAAGATTTTTGTTTTTAGGTAAATAAAGATGAGTTTTTAAAATAAAATAAAATTTTTTTTAACATTTATTAAGTAATTCGGTTTTGTTTTTGATGTATTTGTAATGAATTATGAATAATTCGTTTCTCCTTATTTCTAAATTATCTATTATCTGGTTGTAATACGATAATATTTTGTCATTAATTTATATGGGTAAAATTAAAAAACTAGCTACGAACCTTTAATTTTAAAAAAATCTTATGTAAATTAAACTAATATTTAGGTAATTAAATAATCTAAAAAATTAATTTTTTACAATTTTTAATCAAAATTTTTTTCATTGACATTTTTCATGGCTTAGTTCATTAAACATTCAAAGCATTTCGAAATGTGTCTTCGTACATAACGTTTCATATAAGGAAACCAATAAAACTCTTTTATCTTATTTACAGTTCTATCAGCAGAAAAATGTCCCATAAGATCATGAAATTTAATAACTGTACTTTTCCTCATATTCTTTGGAATAACATAGAGAAATTTTTCTTTTCCGTTTTCATTTATGAATCTAAATAATCTGTTTCTTTTGAAGACGTAATTTCTTATAAGATGTTTTTCTTCTTTTGTTCTATCCTGGTCTTTTTTCTTAAATATTTCTATCAATTTTCGTATTTCTGGATCAGGTTGTTGTATTATCAATATTTGCTCATCTTCACTCAGAGTCAAACAAACTTCTAATTTATCTTCTATGATGGATGTTAATGTATCTTCTGGTTCCAAAACTGGAGCTCTGCTCATTGCATCAACATGAGTCATTTTCTTTCGAGCTCTATGTACTATTTCAAAATCAAATTCTTGTATCAAACTACAGTTTTGAATTTAATGCCTAATAAATACTATCTTAATCTTTCAAGAGTCCACACAATAGCCATCAATTCGATCTTGCTTGAATGATATTTCTTTTCAATATCAGTTGTCTTTTTGCTAACACAATAAACCAAGCGCCATTTATTGTTCGATCTTTGTTGTAGAAGAATGCCTGCTAAACCACTAGATCTTGCACTAGAACTTGAACTTTAGGGTCATAATGAGCTAACTCAAGTTGCTCTGTAAGGCTATTTTTCAGAAATTCAAATGACTGTTCTTGCTCTTCTTCCCACTTGAAAGATTCTTCTTTTAGCAAGAGTCGTGAGAGAGGTTCTGCCTTTTGAGCATATCTTTCCACAAATCTCCGAAAATAACCAGTTAAATCTAAAAATCTACGAATATCATGAATATTCTTAGGAGTTGGAAATTCTTTTATTGATCTTACTTTTCTCATTCCTGGTTTTATTCCTTTTCCATTAACGATAAATCCTAAAAAGTCTACTTCCTTTTTACCAAATTCACATTTTGATAATTTTAATGTCAAATTAGCAGATCTAAGTCTCTCAAAAACCTCTTTTATTCGTCCAATCATATCAGTCCTATTTTTAGCTGGTATCAGAATATCATCTAAATAGCACAAAACTTTCTTATTTAACAATGGTCCCAATACTTGATACATTAATCTCTGAAATTCTGAAGGTGCATTTGCCAACCGAAAATCATACGTTCAAACTGACCTGTTTCATCTGGGGTAATAAAAGCAGTTTTTAACTTAGCTTCCTCTGTTAATGGTATTTGTAAATAACCAAGAGCTAAATCTAATGTCGTGAAAATATTACATTCACCAAGACATTCTAATAAATCATCAATTCTGGGCAAAGAGAATTTCTTTAATAGTTTGATTATTTAATTTTCTGTAATCTACTACAAGTCTATCCTCTCCAGTTTTTTTTCGAACTAACAATACTGGACTGGCATAAGGGGATCTTATTTCGGAAACAATTTTGTTTTCTTTCCACTCCTTAACAATATTCTTAATAGAATTTCTCTCAGCTGCATTTGTTTTATAGGGACGTAAACAAACTGGTTTACTTCCTGGAACTTCATTTATTTCCATCTTGGTTAACGTAGTACAACCTAACTCATTAATATTCAATGCAAAGCAATCTCTATAATCATTAATTAATTTCACAATTTCTAACTTTTTATCAAAAGAAAGAGTTTTATCAAAGTTAATATCATCTATTTTAATTGCGCATTTATGTTTATTTACAGTGTATATTGCATCTTCAGTTACATTGCAGAAATTATTAAATGGAATAATGTATTCAGATTTTAAATTCCAATTTTGCGAAATATCGGTTACCCTACTCAGACATTAGTTTTCTTTTAACTTAATGTCACAAGAGCCATTATTCATAATAGGAATCATCGTTTTACCATTTTTAATTTCAAAAACAGAATCGAAATTTATTTCTTTTCCCTCTAACAGTACAAGACCGTTTTTCATATCTTCCGTTTTCGCCTGAATAAAATGTACGCTATTTTTTTTTATTACAAGAGGTTCTTCTGTTTTTAGCTTTATTTGTTGATGTTTTGATTCAACTTCCACTTGAGAAAACGGCATACTATTCGAATACCAGATGTGCAATTTGGAGCCAATTCGGGCGAACGCAATTTCTGTTTTGTCTAAAAAGTCTCTTCCTACAATTAGGTCAAACGCCATAGTATCATCATTCACAATGAATACAGTAGAAGTCCATTAATCCGGCATCCAACAGTCCGGAATGCCCGATAGTCCGGCATCGCTCCGGAAAATTGTAAAAATTTTGGTTTTCTCCCAAAGTATGTCTGTAAAGCAAATAAAAACGCTCGAGTGCCATTCGGAAGTTTTCTGGGTAGTTAGAGATCATCCGGAAGCGCTCGGTATTGTTCGGAAATAATTAGCTGCCGGCTAGTCAATAGTAAACGTAACTTTTAATACTGTTTATAAAAAAAAGTGATTTTCGTTCTAACTGTACACAAAGGGACCATGTTTTCAAAACCTAAGCCTAAATAAAGTGACTCAGATGCCGAAACGGAAGAAAAGGAAAAATCAGCTGGGCAGAAGTTGCAGCATCACTAAATAAGTTTATCTCTTTTGCTGAGGCTAGTACTAGCTACAGTGCTTCAGAAATTATTGATTTCCATATCATTAGAAATAAAGGTGAAAATGCGCTTTAGGTCCCCTGCTCTGCCAACTTGGCGAAAGTGTGCTGTGGGTCCCGTACTTGGCGCGTTTTCAAAAACGCTGTTGCCATGGTGATGATGGAATATGATTTTTAACTAATTAGCAACCAATGAAAATGACCGATTATTCAAACTGAAACTAATTAACTACCAATGAAAATATTGAAAGAAAAAGCAATTAATGAGCATGCGCGAATAAGCGCTACAAATTATTTCCTCCGGAGGCTGCCATAAAGAGCTCATTAGGGATAAAACGTCCGGTTTACCATGCTTGGTGCATTTATCGCCAAGTTGGCACAGTAGGGGACTTAAAGCGCAGATTAACGGAAATAAATTTTAAACTAAACGCCAAAAGTCAAGAAAACAAAAAGACATTCGTGAATTTTTTAAATCTAAGTGAAATATGTTTTACAGTACGTGTACATACATTATATGAAATGTAAAATAAACTTTGTTGTATGTATTTGCATACTGTATTTGTAGTTTAATTATAAACCTATTGTTCTTATAACTACCGTCCGATAGACCGGAATTTTCGGTAGTCCGGCACCGAGCCGGTCCCGAACGTGCCGGATTATCGGACTTCTACTGTATTTCAAGTGTTGCGCTGACGTCGTCTATTTCTAATTCCACTTGACTTTTCCCAAGAGTGAAAGCAGATGCTGCAGTAGAGCCAAATCCAAACAATTTTCTCCTTAATGGAATTATATTCAATTTTAATTTAACTGAAACTGATTTCTTAATTGAAGAAATGCTCGATCCCGTATCTATTAAACTATTTATCGAATTCTCAGAATTATTTATTTTTGCGTTTTTCGTATAAGCATTTAACGGGGATAGATTTTCAACGTTCACTGTCAAACTGTTTTTATCTTTGTTTTTCAAACAATATCGTTGGGTATGTCCAGTTTCACCACATTCTCTACAAATTAAACTTTTTCTTTCTTTTGGACAATCTTTAGAAATATGTCCATAATCATTACAGTTAAAACATTTAATGCTACTTTTATCACTGCGAGAGTTAAAATTACTGTTTCGTTTTTCTTTCGAATAAAAACACTCATTTTTCGGATACCTTTTAAACTCGCGGTTTTCTCTTAATTCGCTTTTGAAATTTTCATTTTTACAGCGCTCATTAAATTTGCTTACACAATTATCAAAACAAGATCTTTTCTCAATAAATTTCGGGTTTTTGTTTTCGACACAAGACTTTATTCCGACTCTAACATTCTCATATGAATCTAATTTTTCACTTAATTTTTCTGGATTAGTGAAGTTAGTCCATTCATCTATGAAGTGATTACGAATTGTGGGAGAAACACTTTTCTTTAATTGTTCCGCAATAATTAAGTCCTTAAGTTCCTCAAAGTTTCTAATTTTAAGACCGTCTAACCACTAAAAATATTAGTGGACGCGGAATGCTTTTTTTTCACCATATGTACTCAGCGAAGCAGGGATCAAAGTAATCCCCAACCTGCCTGCTTCATAGTATTTATTTACACGCAAGATATTCATATGAAATTTTAAGAACAGCACGCAACAACAAAATTAAAATAAAAAATGCTGCAAATTTACAGTTAAAGCAAAGAGTTGAAGCACGGTAATTTTAAGTTATTTTTAAGATATTTAAATAAAGAGCATGTTTCATTATGCCATCAATAAATTCCTAATTACCTAGTCCTTATATTAGCATAGACCCTCTCAAAAGGACACCTCTACCGTCATGCTTCAGTTTTCAAACCAGATCTTGGGATTCAGTTCCTCATTTTCCTTTCTCCATACAATTAAACATCCATTGAAATCAAAAATGCTTAATTTGTTTTCATCTACGAATTAGACAAGATTCCAATGCGCTTCGGCTTTATTTATCATTGATTTTGCAAAAAAGGTCCAAAACTTTTTTTTTTTTTTTTTTTACACTAGAAAAAATTTTTTTTTGACTAGAGCGCCCATAAAGTCAAGAGTTTGAGTACTCGTCAAATAGTTTCAGAGAAATTTGAAGTAGAAAATTTTTCAATAAATTCTGTTGAAATCTTTCAAACACTCTAAAATAGATTTTTCACAAATTTTTAAACTATAAATCTCTGCTCACGTTGAATTAGCTTTTCCGTTCAACCACTTCTTACCTTATATTAGATCCGATTTTCTTTTTCAAAGCATTTTATCTAATACTGCACCGATAGAACGCGGTAAATATATTAATTTAGCGGTATACCGAATTGATTTTCCTCTTTTATATACTGAAAAATTATCAATTTTCGAATGCTGTTCGATGCGACTACGAGTAATTTTTAAATATTATATAAAATAAAACAAAGAAAGATAGCAAAGATTAAAGTCAAATAATTTTTTAAACAACACTAAAATGAAAAAAATGGAAAATTTTTCCAGATATTAATTTTATTCATATGAAATTTAACGAAAGTGCTTAGGTATACGAAAACTTTTGTGTTGTGATTTATCTATGATTCCTTGCATTTTCAATTTTAGAAAAAAGAAGTACAGTCAATATTATAAAAGTTTGCTTTTATTCAGAATAATATAGAGGAAATATGGTAAATATATTGGCTTTATTCGAATTCAGTTCCGGAATACAGAGATTTTTTTACAAGATCTAAAAAGTCGTATTAAAATTTTTTTCCTGGTTACATACAACTGAATTTTTAGGAAAACAAAATTGCGGGCATGTGATAGCATTGTAAACTTTCGAACAAAGAAAAATAAACGGAATTAAAGTACTTGTTCCGAGAAAGGAAATTATTTGTATGGAAATATATAGAAACCATTATGTTCTTAAATTTTAATTGAGATTCCGGAGAAAATGGTAGCATATTAACAGCAAGATTTTAACATATTTACCGATGTAAGCAACTTCAGATTTTGGAATTTTAAAATCTTTTAAATTTTAACTAATTTCAATAATGCAATTTAATAGACATGCATTCTAAATATGAAGTTGGAACTTCTGACACTAATTTTTGAAAGAAATGAGACAATGATTATTGCCGACTGAATGTTGTGTTGCAGAACTTGGAAAGTAATACTTCGAAAAACGACATTGATTAAAAGTATCGAACAGTATTGTTTGCACATTTTAAAATATAATTAACCAAACTTTCAAACAATAGGGAAACAAATGTATTTATTATGTTCATGACTACTTGAGAAGAGGAAACAATCATCATTGCTCATCAGCATAAAACATTTCAGAATGACCCTCGAAAATAATGACTAAATATTATAAATATTCGTCATAAAAATCATCTAATTGAATGACGATAAATCAGAAACTTCAGAAAGACGTGTATAAACATTTCTTGAGAACGAGTATTCCATCGGTACTATATTAAGTACTCTTTAGAATTGTTATTTCCTCTTGACATTTTAATAACATCTATTGCTGTTAATGGAAATAAAAACAATTTTGATTTGTAAAAGTGGACTTAGGGCTCTTTGGCGAAACCACTATAAAAAAAAAAACGCATCTGGATTCCTACCTCTTGGGTGATATGGAAAAGGAATCACTTTCCTTAGCTTGTTTTACTACATCTTAAATCTAAATTAATGTTCGTAGGTTAACTCATAAGTATAATATCATAATGAAATATTGAAGAGATTAACTGTACTTACCGTTTTAAAAATTTGAATATTTTAGAGCAATTAAATTTTTAGATTTGCCTAATACACTGAAGATTTTAATTTGATTTCGTTTGACAAACTATTTGAGAGATAATTATTTGTATAACTAAGCTTACCATTAGAAATAAATTCAAACACTTTAAAATAATTAAGTGACATTAATTAACTTGTGATACATTAAAACATTATTAAATTTGCATCATGATAAAAAGTGTACATTTTTCTATGAATCAGGAACACAAAAAATAATGTTTACTATATATGTTACTAAAAATTGCAACAAATTTAATTTAATAATCAATAAATGAAAAAATTTTCTTTTTTTCTTAAATTAAGCCCTATATAAATAATAATTTATATAAAATTTACACTTTCAATTTTCTGCTCTTTATTTTCAGAGTTTTTTATATTCTTGATAAAGAAGAAATAAATTTCTGTGGTCTAAGAAAACAAATCAATGGATTTAAGAAATGATTACACTTTCATATTCGTATTTATATAAAATGCATAAAAATTTAGAATTTTCATGAATATAAAATATTCTAATGGACTTATTTACCCTTTTTGATATGTTGTAAACATAAATCCTTGATTTGCAGTACGCTGTTGAAATATTCCGACGCTACATGATATTAAAATTTATAATTCTACTTTTTTAATAAAAGTAATTACCTTATTAAATCAAATCACTGTAATATTTCCAACTATGCTAAATGTCTCGATATATTGCCAATAGAGGCCGCCACTAAATCTTCTCTAAAAAGTAAAATTCCCTATTAGAACTATATTTTATTTGAGAGATTTGTTTTTCCGTTATTAACTTGTAAGTACTGAATTTGACTTTTTTTTTATCCCATTACTGTTTAGTTAAAAATGTTAACTGAGATTTTAAAAAGACTTCTATTTTAAATAACCGATCAGAGATTTTAAAATGGCACAAAATCATTTATTACATATAAGAGAATGTGCCTTTTGAGACACGTCAGTATGGACCCGCTTAGGCTTTAATAGATTTTAAATAAAAGAATTGTTACAGCAAAAAAGAATGATCAAAACTGTTTTTATAATAGACACTGCCAAAAAAAAATAAATGTACAATAACTGATTCATAAGAACTTGAAAAGAAAGAAATGAATGAACTTAAGCACAGAGATGATGCAAAGAGATAATTCAGGATCCACGGTATTTTGACGTTCGAAATGTAGCTAGTTCAATACATGATTCAATCTTTCTCAAGGAATTTTGATGCTAGGACAAGAAATAAAATAGGAGATAAATGCGTTTTCACTTTCTGCATGCACAGACACCAGATGTGGGCTTGAACATTTATTCTCTTGCGACAAAATACTAAGACACAATGAAAACGTAAATATGCACTAAAAAAACGTTCATGCAAGATGGCATCTAAATATTGAACAAGCGGAAATATTTAATGTGCCTATCTAGTGCCTGCGTTTTATTTTGAATATAACTTTCTTTCTCAAATAATATTTTGATTTCGAAATAAATTCATAAAATACAGCAACACTTTCTTGGAAGAATGAGGGTTAGTTAAATCTTCAATAGTTTTTTGGAGTTCTTCGGTAGTAGATTTTATAACAGTGCGTTGACCCGCGCTTTCCTCGCTCCTGTTAAAAATATTTAGAAAGGAATTATTTTATTAAGTTTTCATGTTCTCTCAGTTTTTAAAAATTTAAAAGACAGCTTACGATATTTTATTAAATGTTTTATAACAGTAATGGAAAAATGTTTTAGATTCAGAGAAAATATCTGCTTTTCCTACGTTTCGAATTTATTGTTGGTTTTATTAAACTGGTAATGTGATCAAACTGGTAATGTGAAAGAATGCTCCCGAGTTGGATACTAACAGCAGGTAAAAAGTAGGAAAATGATTATTCGTTTTAGTATAAATTATATGAAACAAAGACATAAATAATTTTCAAATTTATTTTTTTTTTCATTGTTTAACCAACTGAGTATTTGAGTCTACAAATATTCTTTAAGAGACGTCAACAGCTTTGAAAAAATATTGCACATTCTCCGCTACATGGATTTACATTATAATTTTATTTATTGTAAACATTTATAACTCAATAATTTATTGAGCGCCTTATGAGCAGAGCTTATTTTACAAGAAGTAGCCAGGAATTTTCGACATTGTACATATGCCTTTTTTAGTGAAGGGCACAGTTTTAGATGGATTAAATTACGTTCCTTAGGAACTAATTTTATCTTTACTGAACTAATTTTTATTTTGTATTAAAAAATAATTGCGGGAATTATAAGAATTTAGTTTCTAAGATTTTAAACACATATTGCGAAAATATTTTTAATTTTGAAATTGTTAATCAATATGTTTTCACTTAATTATTAATAAGAACATAAATCGGATGTAATACAAATCAGAAAAGCCCTTTTCAATTTTTATTAGAGGTTAATAAATCATGGGTTGAAAAAGAAAGTGTTTCATATCATCATTTTTGTCAATTAGTGGAATAACATTTAAAACTGTCTGTTGGGAAAACGAACCTCCTGCGAACAACAGAAGCTATAAATTCTTTTTAAGACGACAACGTAGTGTTTCAATACATATGAAAAATTATTCCCAGAAATTGTACTATTAAAAACTGTAAAAAAAATTTCTTCTATGCTGTCTACGATGCGTTTAGTCAACTGCAGTTGACAGTAATCAGTACTATTTTCTCAGAATAGAGCTTCATTTATTTGCTCCATTAACAGAAGAATATTAATTAATTTACAATATTTTCTACCTTTTATTCTGTGAATAGGTTAGTTGTCTTTTAAAATACTTACTGATAATTTTAAACCATACTTGCTAAGTAAATCGTGATTAAAACCAGATTAGAATAAAAATTATTTATATTGAACGAGTTTAAGTATGTAAAACGATGATTTTATAAGTTTTTAATTTAAAATTCAGGAATCTTATATAGATTAATCGCATATAGATCAATCTAATAAGGGTAAAAAAAAAGTTCCAGACTTATAAAATATTAAACTTACTAGGAAAATGCACATGTTTATAAATTACTTTTCATTCCTGTTTAAAATTTCGGTGCTCAAAAAAATTTTATTATTCGAGGAATTTATCATCCAGAACAAATTGAAACTTTAGAAGCACTGGCGAATTGCCAATCCGAATTACAATTAAGGTGCCCATTTTGACGAATTCAAATTTAATCCTTATCCCAAAAGGAGCTGCACTGAATTAGGTAACGCTGCATTATGCGCAAGATATCTCTTCAAAAAAGAACCACCTCCCTTGCTACCAAAACTAGTTCTATGATAGGGGCAAACTTCAGGTAAAATCAGTGATTGGGAAACTACGATGTGATAACAGGTGAGATTAGGGTGGGCTCTCCGGAGGACCGCTCGAGAGGGGGCTTCACTTCAGTAACTAAATATTCTTTTCAATTCTTAGGCGTTGTATTTTTTTCAATTGATTTTCTGATAAAGGTATGCTATTTGAAAATGTAATAATATCATTATTCACGTGAGAAAATTATTTCAGACATAAAAGAGTTGAAAGTTTTTTAAATACCTTTTCGTCATCTTTTCATTGAAATTAATGTAACTTCTTAATTTCCCCCTTGTCTGCTATGAAAATAATCCTTTGATATCCGCCTCTTTTGTTTAGATTATTTAATAAAGCTTAAAAATATTGAAGCAGATTCGAACAAAATCACATAATCAAAAATTATGAAAATTGAACTGAAATTTTTTAATATTCTGTGGGAAATTTGGCGAATTTTTTCTTCCAAATTACTAAACAAAACAATGGAAATAAAAAATTTTTTTATTTATAAAAAATCACATGTTCAGAACTCCGTGTGAAGATTATTCGTTTTAGCTATTGTGCATCTCAAGCCTGGTGTTTTTATATTTAAAGAAAGAAAGGGGGGAAAAAAACACTGGCAATAATTGTTTTATTTCCTCCTAAAATAGAAATTCTAAAAAAGCTTATACATGAACTTTAAAATCTCTGAAGTTTGAAATATTTGGACATAATCATAATAAGTTTGAAATATTTAAACTCATCGAATAAATAACAATATTGATTTGAAGATTAAATTAATTTTCTTAAAAAATGAAGAAAATTGCTTTTAAAAAAAATTCTATCAATAAATTTTTCTCAGAAATAATTTTGTTTGTAGCATCAAAAAACTGTGCAAAAAATATATTCTCATTTTAAAATTCAAATATCAAAATTAAAATTATCTTAACAGCATTGATTCTGGTAAAATTTGATCTTTCCTTGATGAACTCCATATTCGAAATTTTTTTTTTAAACAATTGCAGTTTATCACATGGATTTTTAAGATTTCAACTTTTATATTTGCAATTAATCAATTAAGCTTTAAATTTAGTGACTGAAATCTATTAATATACAAATAAATACTCATAGTTAATTTATTGGAATAATTGTGACAATTATTCCAATAAATTAAGAATACATAGCATGCAGTTTTATTTATTGTAATTAACTAAATTTTATAAATCACTGCTTTCAAAATTTGATGCCAGGCATAAATTCAAATGTTGATTCTGTCACAATTAAACCCATGACAAGTAAATATTACAAAAAAAAAAAATATGATAGATTTTATTTTAATCTATTTTACAAATATCATCCAAGCCTCACAAATTTTCAAGGAGATTGTTAAGATATTATTGAAGAAACATTACAAATTTAACACAAAATCCTTAATTTTAAATAATTTTTTCATCCCTTTTTAAATGGTGAATTCAATTGGCTTAATTTAAATTTTAATGTAATGTTTAAGAATGTAAATGTTTTGTTTACGATAATCTGGTTAGTTTACAGCTCATTTTAACTCTTATTTAAGTAATATTTCATAAAAATTCTGATGTTTAGAGAATAACAAATGACATTTTTTAAGGTAAATAATTATTTCAATAATACAAAATATGCACATTTATGAATGCAATAAAGATTTTGTATTCATAAAGGTGCATATTTTCGATATATTATCTGCCAGTTATATATTTTACATCGTAAACATAAAAAAAAAAATATCTCTGACTGGTGTACAACAATATTTTAATTTTTGATATATAATTCAGTTTTAAACATCAAGTATAAAAAAAATTTAAGAAAGGAACCAGAAAAATTAGTTTTAAAATGTCTTCTTTAAAGATTCTGACACAGAAGAATTCTAAATTGAAAATTTACACGAGTATAGCAAGTTTCCCACAAATACATTGGAGTAAATAATTCCATAAGTTTGAACTTTAAGCTAATAAACATTAAAATTAGCATGATTATTAAAAATTAATGACAAAAGTTTTTTTTTTTTTTTTTTAAATTAAATATTTATTGAATACAAGTTACTTTTCAGCATAAATTTCTGCTTCTCAAAATTAGATACTTATCGGGTAAGTTTATGTTTAAAATATATTATTACAAGTTAAAAAATTTTATTTAAGATTCACAAATACAACTCACGAATTCTTATCTTTTATGAAGAATTCAAGAAAAATTGAACTTACTTTGTTTAAAGAAATATAAAATTCAAAATTGACAACTCTTCAATTAAATATAAAATTAAAATGAATTTATAAAATAGACATTCAAATATTTCAATTAAATTTTATAACTACATGCTTCACAACTTGTGAAACAATCTTTTTTAAATATTTAAAACATAAAGAATACAATAATATAGTTCACATCATTAATAGAAATCTATCAATATGGAAGTAGTAAAAACAAGATAAATATCGATGCTATGTTAATAAAATTACTTAATCATTATGTTGAGAGGTTCTATGGCAATTGATTGGATAAAAATCTGTGTTCAATAGCGCATGTGCGGATCTTGAATTATCAGAGTAACTCGGTTGCCAGCAGTTGAAAAGTAAGTGTACTTTGCATTACTGAAATGAGAATGGAAGTTCAAAATGAATAAGTCAAAATGATTCTCAAGTTCAATTGGGTTTGTAATTATCCTCTTACAATTTAAAGGTCATCATCAATCATCTAGTATAAATTCTATGACATATTCAGAAATATTTTCGTGAATTTTTTAAAATCCAAATTCATTTACACATAAGCTGTTACTTCTTCTATCACACACCGCACGGCAGAATTTCATAAACATAAATGATTAATTAATTAATACAAAGAATTCTAACCTACTATAAAATATTTTACTGATCCTATTTTAGTATATGCAATGCAATTTTTCCGATCAAATTATACTAATTTGAATTCAATTACTATTGAAAAACAGGAGGTGGTTGTTTTGTTTCCGTTTTCCCCTTGC
Organism: Latrodectus geometricus; assembly: GCA_026290005.1. Lineage (NCBI taxonomy): Eukaryota > Metazoa > Arthropoda > Arachnida > Araneae > Theridiidae > Latrodectus > Latrodectus geometricus. The sequence goes on from JAPDSC010043658.1 coordinate 24,392, forward strand.
ATATATGTCGATACAGAATTTAGGGGTTTCAGTATTTTCTCCTTGATGGATCTAGTAATCAATGATAAATTCGTCCAAAAAACAATGTCTGGTTGATGTCTTACAGTTTTCTGTTGCTTTGCTGTCACTGAAGAACACAAATTATTTTAAGATTCTTAATATTCTAAAGTTTTTCATTTAAATCATAAATTTATTCAATGCAATTTTTATCTTTTTTTAACTGAAGCGGCAAAAATGTATTTTAAAGTCTGAAGTTAAATATAAATTTGTTTCTATATATTTCATATATATGGAAAATAATTTCGCATACCAAACACACACACACAAATCATACTCATAGAAACGACCTAATTAATGATTGATGGTATTTTTTTTTTTTTTTTTGGTTCACATTCTATGCTTTCTAAATCTTGTTCAATACGGGTCCTAGAAGACAGATAAATCAAAATATTACTCAGAAGCAAGATTATTTAAAAACAGAATATCTAAATTGGAATCGAGCCTCCTACTCCGCCACTTTACAAACAAAACCTAAAATAAACTACCTTAAAACAAAGGATAGTACACTGCTCGCCATCCTAATTGCAACACCAAGAAATATCCCAACAAAATATATTTTGCAGATAAAAGGTTTATTAAGTGTCAAATGATTAAATTAATAGACTTCTGTGAAATGCGGTTCCTGCCAAAATCAGTAGGCAGAGAAGCCGCTATAGTTGGAGATCACCGCAGCCATACACCTCGGCAATGATTCGGAGAGATTTTGGATGTGTTTTTGGGGTATATCAGATTGAGCAGCTTCCACACTTTGCCAACGTTGATCTGGTGTGGCAGCTGGGGATATAATCTTGGTCAATCCTTGAGCAACCATGGACCACATGTTTTCTACAGTCGGTCGAAAAAATGTACGTGCAACGGTACCCTTTCAAATTTCGATCACATCGGAAAAATTGGATCTTTGAAATGAAATTAAATAAATTTACGTTTGCATTAAATCGAGCGACTCGTATAATGTGAAATTTAAAGCAAACAATTTTAAATTATCACTTAATTTGGAAATCAAAATAATGTAATATGAAATTTAGCGAAATCATTTGCAAATTATAAGTCCTGTCAATCGAAAATCCGTTGTCCGCCCATCTGACTATCGTCCTGTAAAGCTGAAATTCGCTGTTCATCTGACCAGATCACCTTGTTAAGCTAAAATATTAAGCAATTTATCGAAAACAATTGCAAATTTTCACTTAAATGGGAAATCTCACAAGTACGTACACTGGGCATAATGTTATCCGTTGTCAGTCCCAGTCCGCCTTGTGAAGTAATATGAAAATTTTTCCCTAACTTGGAAAATCTCACGAGCACCGTCAGACGGGCATCCTGATAAGCTGAAATCCGTTTTCATTTGACCAGATCGACATGCTCATAAAAGCTAAAATACGACAATTGGATTTATATTTCATTTTTTACATTTCATATTTTTTATTCCATTTATTGGGTTTATAAAGCGCCGTTCGAGCTTTATTTTCTCAGATGAATTATCGAAAGCTCATGAGAATCATTTCTTCTACAATATGCAACGTTCATGACAGGACGACTTTAATCCAAAACTTTTATAATTAGATTTTTCTGAAGCAAGAAGCATTATTGGCTATCCCTTAGTATTAAAAATTAATGTGGGGTTCTATATTTTAAGAATTAAAAAAAAATTAAATAAAGAGCTAGATAAATGTTTGAAATCTTTGGTGAAATAGGTAGCTCAGTAAAATGTGTAAATTTAATTGAAACGAAATTTCATTGTAAAATACAGCAATAACAGGCTACAATAAAATGTTTTGCAGTCATTTGAATATTGCAGTTGGGCAGACTGAAAATGCAAGATAAATATGAGATATGGACTCTTTAAAACTACTTGTTTCTTTGTTGGCGATGATTTCCATGCAATTTGTCAGGAGCGAGAAAGGTACTCGTGATCAGTTTCAAATCTTCTCTGTTGTCAGAGAAACAGCAGTTTATTAGAATTTTTAGCAACAATTTCAAATTCACATAACAAGGTAATATCAATGGAAAGTAGTGTAGCTATTCGAAGTTTTTAAAAATCTTAAGATAGATTTTTTTTTTAAGCAGTCTCTGAAGATATATATAATTCATTGTACTTTCTTCCACGTTCATAATGTTTCAAAATCAGTAAACATTATTTAACAAACTATATTAAAGAAAAAAATAGGATGAATCCCAAAGCGGGAGAGAATCTGAAAGGAAGATCATGGTAACATCCAATTTGTTTAGTTTTATCAGAATAGCTTCCATTTTCAATCCAAATTTAAGTTCTTATAATAAACATTGCAAAAACCACTATATACATAAGATTAATTATCAAATCGTATGATAGTTTATTTAGGAATAATTTAATTATTTAGCGTAGCCAGTTAATACTGGCTAAATAATCTCGAAGAAAGTCTCGCTTGTCACAACTTATGTATATTTTCGAAGAATATGTCAAAATTTGACTTGGAATGAGATTCGAGTGGATTAAAGGTCTATGGTACGTATTCGGCTGCTTATTGCTACCTCATGAAGATATTTAGCACTTCCAACCGCCTCGTATTTTTAAACAACAGTCAAGGAACAGAATCAACTTCTGATATATATATATATACCGCCCAACTTGTCTAGTGGTTAGCGTAACCTGTCTGATTGCGAATGGGGAGGACCTGGGTTTAAATCCCGGCTCGGGCAAGGATGTACTTTCTCTCTCTTTGTGTTTCTTTTCCTTTCCTCAGATGATGGATGAATGTGGTCCGCCCTATAAACGGGTTGTGGCGTGGGCGATGCAACTCGTACCTCCGTGATTTGGTTCACAGGTGTTCACCGGGTAACGATAAAATGAGTAGCAGTTTCTGGCCTTGTTGTGGCAAATGTACTTACTTGCTCAAGGGTGCCCGCCATTAGAAATGTATATATACCAGAAGTTTTATCCTTCAATGAAAGTCCATAAGAGAGATAAAAAAAGGTATTGTTTGTTATTCCCAGAAAAATATGTGGCTTAATAATATCAAGGACTTTGTTTCCGTTTTCATTAAATATTTTTGTCAGTACTTTTAATGCTTTTTCTTAGACAAGGATGGAGAAAATGTGCTTTTTTTTTCTTTAATTTTATTTATATCGAATAACACCTAAAACAAGAGAACTAGAAACGGTGAAAGGAAGCAAAACATCTTAACAATTTATGAAACAACTTGGAAAGCCAGTATTAACTATTCCATATAACATGTAATCTTTAAATAGGTTATATTTTAAATACTTCTTAGGAAATTCTAAAACATTCGTGTTTAACAATGTCAAGCATGTGCAACCGTTTTGTATGCCGGGTAATATAGAGTCCATAATCCAACTTCGATCGAATGACATTTAACAGTTATCATAGCATCATCCCAGGATTGGAAAGAGCATGAAGGGCCAATGTATCTTACATGTATATAATATCCAATGTATATTAAATATACGATGCATTTTGCACGAAATTAATAGGGTTTCAAATGGAGGCCACACTTTTTTAAAAATGAATACACAAGTTCTTTATATATATATATATATATAATGATCAATCACTAAAATGAATAAATGATTTTATTTTATTTTTTGCAAAATTGGCGACTTGTTTTAAATAAATTTTTACTAGTTTAAACTACGAAGTGGTATTTAATAAATACAGAAAATTTTGTTTTTCAGGATTGTTAGAAGAAATAAACGTTCCTATTTCTTTACTATAACTTCAGAAGCTTACAAAAAGTATCAAACTACCCTGAGAAATATAAAAAAAATTTTTTTCCCACCCAAACATGCCTTTCTTAGGCATTAAATTATGCATTTGTGCAAAATTGTTTTGTTTGAGTTGAGAATTATTATATCTTAGTTTATGTAGAATGAAAAAATGCATTATACCTTATTTACAAAATATAAATTATTTTTCTTATAACAACAATTTTACTATTTAATATACCCCTAAGATTAAATTTCTGTATTAGAAAAGCCTCAAAACTAACAAAAACAAATTAAAAAATTCAAAGTATTGCCATCAAGGTTCTGAATTTCCAATATCCCATAAGCTAATCTTTTACAAGAAAAATGTGACATTTGGAAGACTTCCTTCAGAATTATTAAAAAATACATCATTTTTAATCTAAATGTTGTTTTAAAATAATTTTCTTAAATTCTCAATATCTTTCATTAATTTTTTGCCTATAAAATATAGTGAGAAGATTCGTAATTTTACAAAGAAAACAAGACAACTTTAAATTTAATGTGTAATAATTATACTAAGTTAAATGTATAAAAGTTTACCAAGAAACCACAAACACAAGAAAAATTATCTTTATATATTTTAGATACATACAGATATAATAAAATTATAGCTTTACAGATTTTTCAATAACACAGGGATACATACAGATACATTTTTTTTAGATACACAGAAAATAAATGTACAATTCAAGGTAGAAAAACCATAATAAACAAAATAACTCAGTAATTTCAATTATTAGGAGACTCAACAACTATAAAAGATCACTTGCCCTATTAGATCATTTAGAGAATATTCATTATTTAAACAAACTTTAAATTTTTTTTAAAAACTAAAATTAATGTACTTTTCTTATTTTATCTTAAAATATAGTTATTTCGTTGTTCTAAAAATTATTTACAAGCATTAATGATGAATTTTAGACAAAACACTAATTAGTATGCAATATATTTATTTTATGGTCAATAAATACAATGATAATTGATTGCATTTAATATCAGTTGATATTGATGATTATAATATGAATATCTGATTTATTCAGAATTTTCATTCAGATAAAGTAAATTAAGCTACATTTTCACAAGTCAATAATTTCACTAAACATAAATTACCAATAAAAGCCAAGTACCATTACACTTATTGTAAATTGTCAAATATAAGCTTAAAGAGTGGTACACAAATAATTTTGTAATGAGAGTAAAATACGAATGGAAAGGAGCAAAACTGATTAACATTCAAACATAAATCAATTGTAAAGACACATGAGCCTAAGGATTTAGACTCATACAAACATTTCTGCTATGTTGATTTAATTTGCTAATTTGTTTATAGCCTAAAAATAGTAATTTAGGATTATTTATAAATGTTCTAGAAAATTATCCTTAAAATATTTGTAAAATAACATCTATCTGGTATTAAAGATTTAATAACTTTTCTTTAAAACCTGGATAAAAATTTATGTAACTATTACATCAAATGGCGAATTTGTGCGAAAAAGTTGGGTATTAATGC
>JAPDSC010043661.1:0-13872 GCA_026290005.1 Latrodectus geometricus
TAAATGCAAGTCAAATTTCGTTAAAAAATAATAATAATAATAATTTGTAGCTCTATTTGAGGTACACATTATTATATTTTTTTTTAATGAAATTTGAATTGAGTTCAAAGTATTATCTAAACAGTGATCTTATAAGAAACATTTTACATTGATTAAGAATCAAATATTTATAACTGTCAGATGTTAAAAAAATTTAACAAAAACGGAAGAAGTTGTGATAAAAAGTTTAACAATGGAACTTCTCAGAAATGTTTGATAAATTAATTAGAAATTTTTAGTTTTTATTTTCAGATTACTTAGAATATGTATGTATGTATACTAAATAAAATTATTAGTGAAAAACAAAATATAGAAATCCCATGAAATTGTACGGAAATTATAGATATCTAAATTTTCAAAATTTTTAGTATAGTGTATATTATATACAATGTATACTAAAATATATTCTGATCACCAAAAGTAATAACTTTTTTTACTTCAAATATTAATAATTTAAGTAAAGAAGAAAAAAATCAAAACTGCAGTGGGATAACAAATATGTGATATATATCAAGCTTATTTTATGTTTTCTAAAATGGGGTAAATAACACGAGGGGCTACATTAGCATTAAAGGAATAATCACACTATAATTGTACATGGATTTTTTTTTGTATCATAAAATACAGATTTTATTATAATTAATTAAGCCATACATATTTTCACAGTAAATTCTGGCATAAAATTATTTGTTTTAATTTTTGAAAAATATAGTAAAACCAATTTTAGTAATAAAATAAAGTTTTTTTTTATTTCAATACTATTTACATATTAACTAAGGATGATAATTTTAATTTATCATCTTTAATTATTTTTAACGGCTTCTTGTATGAACTCTACTCTCTACATTATTGGAAAATAAAGAAATAAATTATAATAAAATAGAATTAAAAATAATTTAAATAATAGTATTTAAAAAAAATTGTGTGAATATTATTATTATATTATTTATGGGGAGGGTGCTCCCCTCCCCATGAAAAATGAAAATTAATAGAGTTTATAGATTCTATATATAGAAGAATATATATTCTATAGTTATTTTCAGGCAATTATTTTGCTCCAAATATAGTAACTACTTCTCATAAATATTTCAATCTCTTAACTTTTAATCATTTTCATTTGTAATCTCTGATGTAATGAAAATTTTGCTATTTAGACAATTTAAATAATTTTGCCGGAAATTTTTAATTTCTGTGCAGTCAAATATTCGCTTATTTTTGCATTATGGTTGGAAGTATTCTCCTATGTACATTTTAAGCTAAATTAATCTTTAAACACGTAAAAATAATAATTATAATAAATGAGTGCAATGTTGTACAAAAGTTCATGAAGATTTCTAATAGAATGAAGCTTAGTTCATTGTATTTTCTTTTAGAATAAAAAGTTCACACATTCCCCTGTACATTATCCTGTCAATTAGACAGTGGCATAGCAAAATATGAAGATATCAAGTGTGGAAATTTATTTCGTCCCTCAATTAGAAGAAAACTAGAAAAATTCCTAATTGAACATAAGAAAGACGTGCATGCAAAAATATTCTTGTCGTGTTCAACAGTGAAGGGAATCGAACCAGAGACCATCTGGAGTAAAAAATATGGTACTGCCATTCAATTATTACGGTCAAAGTGCATCCTTTCGAAAGTACTTTGACCACGCATTGATAATAGCCGCATAATTGCCAGCCAGACTCTTCAAATACACTGCGTATTTGGACTGTTTTATTGATCTAGAAATAAACTTACATTCTAAGACTGATTTTTCTGATCATATTACATTTTTCTAATTTTAATATCTAATTACCCTTTTTGATTTCAAAAACTAATTTCACGATGTAATTTGATTTGATTTCTCGCCCCTATTTATAAAATGTGATTTTATAAATAGGATTTTATAAATAACACTAGTCAAATAATTTTAAAAATTATTTGACTAGTGCTTATTTTACTATACTTCAATTTTACTGTTAATTAAATTATACCTTCTTTTCCGTAATGAATGAGCATAAAATTTTGATATTCTTAAAATCCTTAAAAAATGCATTTTTTAAAAAAAAATTACAAATACAAATTTCTAGATTTTAATTAAAAAATTTTTTACGCTGAATACTGTTGTATTCCTTGAAAAATGAGGACAATACTTTATTTCCATCCTCACAATTGTGAATGCGTATTTTTATTTCATCCTCATTAAAATTTGAATTAACATTAATTTTTCATGTATACAATTTCTAAAGAGTCTGTTCTAAAGTGTTATAAAGCTTTTAATGTAATGAAATATATTTTGACAAGGTATTAATTTCCTTATTAGAGATTAACTCCTTCTAATTAAAAAACAATGCATTCTTAATATTTTATATATTGTTTTACAAATAAAAAAATGTGAATTTTAATCGTAATTTAACTATAATATAATGAAAATATGTCAGAATATAATTAAAAAATTGAAATATTTTCTTCAGAAATCTTTAAAATTAATATTTTTATAATAAATAGGAAACATCTATAACAGGGGTGGCCAAACTTTTGGGATCCGGGGTCTACTCCACATTTAAAAAATCGAAGGAGGTCTACCAATGGTAGAACTAAATTAACATATATATTTATTTTCGGTAACAAGAAAAAATGGTAAATTATGTATTTTTTCTAAAAAAATACATAATTACAAATTTTATAAATACAAATTTTTAAAAATTATATTAATATTTACAATAAATGTAAATAAAAATTTTTTAAAATTATATAAATATTTACAAAATAAAATTTATTGGCGAAAATAATCAAAGTATTCATAAATCCAAAACTGACCATCCTATTCACTTCGTTTAGTTGAAATTTGCAATGTATATCTGCGACAAGTATATCAAATTGTGGCTGGTATGAGCTTTTTGCAATGCATAAACACGAAATTAAATGTTGATCTGTTAAATTCGACCAATGTTTGTTTTATTGTTCATGGTTGAAAAAGCAGATTTGCAAAGATGCCTCGATGCAAAGTATGATTTCAAATACAAAATCAATGTGTAAATATTTGGAAACATTTCCTCAGAAATTATTTTCCAAAAATCAGTATCGATAAATATGCTCTGCATTTAAGAAATATATCGCATCTTAATTTAATAATTCCTTCCTCGACCGTGATTCATGTGATATCTATTAAATGTCCTATTTTTTCAGATACTCCATCAATGTGGACATTTTCATTAAATGGGGAAATACCATAAAATTAAGTATTTCTTTTAACCTAATTAAGTCTTTCAAATTCTTAAAACAAAACAAGTAAGTATTAAGCGAAATCTTCGAAGTCTCGGTTTGGATTATGGATGTACTCTCGAAGTTTCTCAATTCATGTTTTCTTAATTGAGATGCATACCTTTCTATAGTTTTTTTTTTTTTTTTTTTTTTTTTTTTTTTTGAATATTTTAATCGCTCTCACCATGTCCGTTTGAGGTTTTTAATCGTAAACCTTTAATCATAAGTCTTTAAATCGTAAATCTTTGCACAGTTTGTTTTGGGTTTTAAAAAGTAGACTGTAGTAAATTTTTATTTTAAATAATTCCTTGATTCTATGTCATAAGTCATAAATTAAATTGTTAATATCCGAGATTATCGGGATGGTCGCGTGGACTACTAAAACGTCTTCGCGGTCTACCAGTCGACCGCGGTCAACGTCTTGGCCACCCCTGATCTATAAGCTATAAAAAGTTTCGTTTTGAATAAAATGGATGTGTGTAAGTAATTCACAAGTCTCATTCCTTAATAAATTTCGGAAATAATTTTTATGTGAGCGGTTTCATAATTAGTAATATAAGCGGCTTCGGAAATAATTTTGCTGCCTTCATATTAGTACTTTATGTTGAAAAATTCTTTTTTCCAAAGTTAAAAGATCAATGTATAAAATGTTTTAACCCCTTTTTATATGTTTAAGTACCCATAAAAATTTTTTTGATAATTAATTTTAACTAGTTATATTTCACATTATGTAATAAACAGATATTTTAACTCGAAAGAAATCATTCCAAATTAATGTAATGAAATTGGACATAAATATTTTTCTGCGTTGAAAAAATTAAAAATATCCTTGAAAGTTATACATTTATTGACTGAAAAAACATACCCTTGCACACCTCTTACTATTCTCAACGGCCACTTGACAGCCAAACTGGAGGTGGGATTTGAACACACTTTCATTTATAATTTATTTAAATTCAAAGAAATTTTAAATAAAGGTACTAAATAGAGACCAATTTTTCAAATAAATTTGTCTAAAATTTTTAAAGTTATTCTGCAAAATATTGAATCCTTTATCTTTAAAATTTCAAATTATGAAACATCAGTTGAATTTTTTACAGTTTGGAAGACTAAACTGTATTATAAAATTAAAAATTATATTTTTGATAATAATTTAATTAAATTTTTTGTAATTTATTGTAAATAATTTAAATTTTTTGTAAAAAAATTTATTTAGATTTAATTGATAAAGAAACTTTAAACTCTAACACTTACAAACTTTTGAATTCTACAGCCAACATTATAAATAATAAAATTTTGACTTTTTATAAACTTCAAATATGAATAATTATAAATTACAATTTTTTATGTAACAGTTATACATAAATTTCATATTAAATTTAGATTTATTACTTGCGGCACTAATTCCTATATGAATAAACCAGGTTAAATTTTTGCCAAATTTCGTAAAATAATTCTGGAACACATTGTTAAATCTAAAGCTAGTTGGATAATTGATAATAATAGACGGGCTTTGGATTTTCTGTCAAATAATTTTATTTATAATATTAATTTTTTTGATTTCAAAGATCTTTTTACAAATAATCCTATTAACAAATTGAATGTTCTGTATTTTTATTATCAAGTTTACAGGGACTTATTGGGTATTAGTTTTGATAACTGGAACAATTTGGTCAGTATTATAATTATATTTATAACGGTGAAAATATTTTTATTCAAACCTGCGGTAATCCACAAGGTTAAAATATTTCTAGAACACTTGCTAATTAATTTTTACATTATTTTGAAAAGTTTTATTATTCAATATCCTTTTGCTTTTAGATATATATTGGTGATTTTATTTTTTCAAAAATTTAAATTTTAGTGATATTTTAAAATCAATTTATCCAAACGAACTTTTCTTTATTAAAACCAACCCTTCCTCCGAACGGGGAGGGGGATTTTAAATTAAGAGGGGTTTTTCTGTGGAGACACTAGGTCGTGAGAGAAATTGGAGGAGCATGTGAAAAGTGGAATGACCAGACATTGATGGATGCTTAATCACCTATTGAGCTGGGGATTGCCTGTGAAAAAGCCGAGCATTTAATCAGGGGTGACCGTACATCCGGTCAGCTTCTACCCTCATTATGGGGCTTTAAAATTTTCTCACGGTATTGGAGAATGGATCTAGTGTTTGTTAGGATTCCTAGCATTTAGATTTTTTGAAAAACTTAATGAAATTAATAATGCAGAAATTCAATCTATTGAGAACTATAGCCCTTATGAAATCATTAATTTCCACAGACCCAGGGCCGTGCTGCGTTTAAGCCCAACAACAAACTAATTTAGTTCAAAATAAAAATAATTATTTTTTTTTATTTATTTATTTTTTTTGACACTTTTTCTTTTGTTTCAATTTCTTGCTCATTGCCCTTCATTGGGGTACTGAGTTGAATATATTTTTTTGTTTGTAAATATTTGTGTATTCTTTGTTTGTTTATAATTTACGAAATAATAAATAATTAAAATAAAAAAATAAAATAAGTACTATACAGTTCTATGTGTTTATTGTATCTTGTTTTTTCAATTTACTATTTCTCTCTTGTAACTTTTGTTTTTATTTTGTTTGGAATTCTATAATTCATCATGCAGGAACAATTTATTTTATTGGGAACACTTATTGGGAATCTACTGTCTATCTATGTTTTTGAAATAACTTCTTAGGAATAGAAGGGATATGGCCCTCTGGGCTAGAAACCTAATAATAGCTAGACCTAGACCTAGTGTTTGTTAGGTTCCTAGCCTAAAAGGCCATGTACCTTCTATTCATAAGAAATTTTTCTACACCTAACTTTAGTTGAGATTAACATAATTATTTTAAAACATAAGATTATTAAAACAAAAAATTTAAGAAAATATTTTGCAATTGGCATTTGAGGCAGAGATATAATATGAAGCTTATATGACCATGAGTGAGTTCAGAAACGAAAAAAAACCTTTTTATTTTTCTCATTCGCATCACCTAATAATACTAAACAGTGCAGTCTCACATTGTTGATTCCTAAATCGCTGCATTTAGCGAATCAAAGGATTTTAAATAATTAACTTTGTGTGTGGGTATGCTTTTATACTACACAAATCGCAATAAATGAAATTGGTCATTTTTTATCCCCTCTTCAGAATTAGAACACGAGATGGGATGCATTCGCAGTGTTTCGCTACATACATAATTCCAATGAAACTTCGTATTCCGTTCTTTAAGAAGAGCATCACTATTTAGTCAAATAACAATATCAATTAATGGAATAACTTTGTTATTAAATTCATTGATATTTAATTATTTTGCTTACGACTTTTTTATATTTGTAAGTTTCTGTTATATATTTATGTGTTTAATATATTTGTGTTGAATAAGAAAATCTTGTGCAGATAAAAAATTTTACATTTAATTCTTCAAATGTTACATAATGGCTTACTACAATGACAAAAATTATTGTTTTGTAAGATAAATTTGAATGTTTTGGAGTCAGAAAATAATAAGAAATGTTGAAAAGATTAATATCACAGTAAAAAAATCTGATTAAGTGTTGAGTACTTAGTAATAGAAGTATTTCAAATTTTAGGTTGAATTTTTTTTCTATTAAGTGGACAGTGTTGCTAATCTAATACATCTATTCGTTAAGTGTGATATTATTTTTTATTAATACTAACATAATAATATATTATCTAAAAAAGGATTTACATTGTTTTTATTTTTTGAATTAATTCCGATAAGATTATTGAGTTACGATTTTTTCAAGGATGAATCAATTAGTGAGGTTAATACAAATATGTAAATTGTAAAAGAGAGTTACTTTTTAGAAGTAACAAATAAAATTTAGTTTTTAAGATAGGCAATAATTTATTAATAACTCATTGAAAGTTATCTAGTAATGAAACTTTTCAATTGTGTTAGCAAACAACTATTACTAATGTTTAATACATTCATCTCACTTTATTATATCACGACGTCAGTAACTCCTCCTAACTTTAAACAACACGTCATTAACCCCTCCTCTTTGCTTGACGTCATCGTACAATCAATCAGCAATCTTGTTATGGTGCTAATGCACCATAACAAGATTGCTATCGCCCAGTTGGCATTATATTTGGCAGGGAATTTGGCGTAGAATCGGAGCAGAACAAGTTACGGAAGTGTTCCCCAATCATGAATAATCAGGCGAAGATATTGTAATCAAATTTTTACATATTATGTATATAATCTTTTTCGAGATTTTTTTCTGAATTTAAACGTGACATAAGAATTTTGAATGTTTTAGTTTTATGAAGATCAAAATAACTTTCTGTATTCAACTATTTGCTATTAAAATTATTTTCTTACTTAATTAGATTATCAAATGTGATATGAATTAAATGTCTTTAATATTAACCATTTTCAATTGAAAGAATTCAATGAATTTTATTCGACAGTTATTGAAGTTCATTCAATTAAAGCTCAGTGAATTTAATGTTATTTTTTATGATTATATATAACGAACTTTTAAATTTCTCTTAAAACTAATATTTTTGCATAATAACGTTGACTTTGTTTTTAAGTTAACAAACACACAATTATTTTTTTTATTTTTTTTTTTTTTTTTTACTAGAAGAATATTTGTTTTTCTTTAATTTGCTTAATAATGATCTTATAAGAAGTTTACAACACACTGTGAGTTAAAGCTACAATTATTTTTTAAGTCTGATTTAACAATGCAATTATAGTATGAAAGTGAGACAATGTAGAAAAAATTAATTTAATTTTGTCCTAGTAGAAAACATGTCCTTTGAGAAAGTAAAGAAAGTCACATTGTTATTTTATTCTTGCATTATTGTTAAATATAATATTACATTATTTCTTTTGTGTAGTAATAACCACGTGCTTTGGAAAAATAAAAAAAATTGAATAATTTCTTTATCTTTGCATTATATATATATATATAGTATTCAATGTTATATATGCACTTGAACTGCATTAAGGTATTTCAAAAAATATTTATATCATTTAATAATTTTCTCAAGAAATCAAAACTGTTCTGTATTTGAATGAAAATTTTAGGGTTTTAAAAATAAAAATTTAAAATTTTTAATAATTTGTTGTTTTTCTATTATTTATTTTGTAAATAAAAATCTATTTTAAAATAGTTAATATATAATTAAAAATGAATCTAAAATTTCAGATATAAGTTGTAATTTGTTTTTAATTTTTTGGATAAAATTATAAAATCATTTGATTTATAAAATAATAAAAATGTATAAATTTATGTATTCAAAATAACAATTTGGTTTTTAAAACAATTGCTTTATAAGTGATTTCTCTGAACTAATTAATGTATTTAAACAGAAAATTATGCATGTATTTTAAACAGGAAACTTTACATTATATCTTTTCTAAATTTTTCAAAGACAAATAACATTTCTGCAGAATATAATAAAAGTCACCTTAATTGGTTGAATGGAATAAGTGTTTTTTAATTGAATAGGTGATACAGTTGATATAATTTTGAAAAATTGATCATATTGTAGGAATAATCATTCATTAAAATATTTAGGTAATTTAACCTCATTTTTAAGAGTTAAGTATTAATTTCAATTTCTTTAATTTATATAGATTTAAGATTCATGAGTATTTTTATTATTGTGAACATTTGAAGTTATGTTCCAAATTCTTGTAGCTTATTGAAATAATAAGATTAAAATAAGTAAAATAGTTTTAAAATGATGTGATAACATTAAACAAAAAAAAAACAAAAAAAAAAAAAAAATCACATTAGGGATAAAGTTATTGACATGATTTGATTTCTTTACTTAATTTCTTATTGATATATTTTTATTTTAGAAAAACGTAAATAATTTATACTCAGGCAATATGTAGAGAAAATTCTAAATTTTTTTTTTTCTATCATGCTATAAACAATATTTCTGTAATTAAGCTATGATTTGTGTCCTATTTATAATGATAAAATCCAATGATGCATAAAAAATGTCATCTGATTGAAATACTTTTGATGAAAAGTAATGTCTAGTTGTTATACACTAGATTTCTCCATTAAGAAATATTGGTGCTTATTGTTCAATCCTAAGCAACAGCTGTTCTGCTTGTTGTACATTCATTTAAGAAAACAGGAGAATAATTTACTTGCAGTTGTTAAACTAAACTGCCTTGTAATTTTAAATTGAAAAAAATATTGCATTTAATTAGCCATTTTATAAATAGTTTAATATATTTTAATACTTAAATATATTTCTTATTAGATATTTTGTACCAATTAATATTACTAGTAGTTTTCACAAATAGTGTTATTGATTAGTACTGGATTGTTGCTAACAGTTACATACCTCACTCAATTTTTTTCTGTATATAAACATGCTATTCATCTAATTTAATTTTGTTTATAGTTGTAAATTTTATGCATGTAATATCAATTTGAAGTTCTGATAAGTGACCTAAACCTTTATAATAAATGTGTCTTTATTGTAAAAGAAAATGAGTTTGTATGTTAGAGTCAAAAAATGATTTAGGAAATTTTTTCATAATAATATTTATTGTTGTTAAGTTGTCAGGGGGTTGTTAATTTTTTATGTAACATGTTGAATCCTGATTTCTCTTATTGAATTGAAATAACATATTGCCAACTCAAATTAGTAATTTCATTTGTGTTTTAACCTTTTGTAATTTCAAGTGAAAGCTATTATTTCATTTAAAATGTGTTTTTATTGATGTTATAGGATGAAACTTCCAGTATTGGCAGTGCCTCTATTCTAGATAATGCTTCACGAAGCGATACTCCAACAAATAAAAGAGGTCGTAGGGGAAAAGGCAGATGGAAATTCAAAAACTGCAAGTTAGCTTATAAATGTTGTTTTTATAAAGGTTACTTTTTTATTAATTTTTTATTTAATGCTATATTTTATTTAAGCATTTTCAAAATAAGTAATATAAATTTTTTCTCTAATGTATCAAGGGTATCTTCAAGTAAAAAATGAAAATAAAATGTGTGGTAACATGCAAGCAATTAGAATCACTGAATTCACAGTAATTTTATTTATAAAATTTATAATGATCATAATTAAATAATTAAGGTCAACTTTTTTTTCCACAATATAAAACACAACTTAACATTTACTTTCAATTAAATTTTTCAAACAAAGTTTTATGTTTCACTTTATTTGAATAGTAAATAATATCATAAAGAAACAAAAAATTTAAATATTCTTTAATTCCTTATTTTAGAAGTATATTGTTCTCTTTTTATTAGTTTTACATTAATTCAATATTTAGTAAGGATTACTATTGATTTTATATTCATAACATCTAACTGTATATCATACGAGAGGAAACAGATATAAACCACTTGAGTCATTGCCCTGAGCTCAACTCTGGACACTTGTTTGAGAGTTGCTGGAGAGTTTGGCACAAAATGAACAATTTATAGACTTATTGTTGTTTTAACATAAGATATCATAAATACAAATATGAGTTTTGTTATTTGTATTCATGTTATCTTTGTTCTAATTTTGATGTTTGTAATGTTTAATCTTTATTATTCTTATTACAGTTGTCTTTTAATCTGCTAAAGAAGTTTAAAAAAAAAAAAAAAAATTCGTAACATAATATTACTTTTTTGAGGTATCATAGTAAAAATATTTTATAATGTTTAGAAAAAAAAATACAAATAAAGATTTATTTGAAAGATTTTATTTAAAATATTTATATGGTTTGCTATTACTGTTTCTATTATAATTATGTCATTCAAAAGTTTATTACTTTGTGCTGTGTGTGAACATTTTTAAGAATCAAAAGTTTACCTTTTCTGTAAAAAAAATTCTTTTCAATACTAGATATTGATAGTAGTATTTAAATTTTTTTATTTGAAAAGATAGAATTTGAATAATGAACATGTAAGAGTTGAACTTTTAATATCTCTATGTATAAAGATAGAGAAATATTGATCTAATGGCACTTTGTAACAAAAGAAAATATATAAATTATTCTCATAATAGATCTGATTTTACACAAACAAAATTATTTTTATTTTGATACATTTCATAGATGTTTAAAACTATTTTTGTTTTATTAAAATTTAAATCAATAAGGCACTTACTGTAATATGTATAATTTTAAATATTTATTAATCATTTGCTTTTATTAATCCTCAAAATTTAAAGATTTTTTAATCAATTACATGAGCATGAAAGTTTTATTCTTTTATATTTTTATTGCTAACATATTCATTTTTATATGCATATAAATTTCTTTATGTACTTTGTTTTAAACAATATTCAAATGCTTTTTCTCTAACAAAACTACAGTAGAAAATTTAGCAATAAATTATACTGACAGAAAGAAGAATCCCAACATTAATGAAAAGTTATGGCAGATGGAGGAAATTTCAACAACTCTTTTGTCTTGGTAATATGTTTAATTGATTCAAATTTCAGGATCACAAAATGATGTAATGTGTGTGAAAAGCTATTATAACACAAATAATCAGTGTAATTGTCAGAATTTTGAATGCAAGCATATATGTATTCTATTATATAGTTGGCAGATGTGAATTTGTGGGATGGAGTTCCATACTTGTTACATTTGGTCAGTTAATTCAGAAATTGATTATGATGGTTGTGGTTTATGCCAGAGCTGTTTAATAATATCTTATGTGTGCTCAATTGGAGAATGTCAACATGGAACAAAGTTCTATGTTGACATCTGTAGGGCATGTGTGGTAATAACAGTGTAAAAGCCCCTGCAATCCTATTGGAAGATATCTCTTTGAATGGTAGTATAACAAATTGAATTACCAAACTAATGTATACATTTGCAGTCAGAGTTTGTGAGATGAGTACAAGAATGCTCCTGCTGTCATAGGACATTTCTTCATTGACATTTACTTTAACTGTTGGAACAATATGTTTATGCCACATACAGGTGGCATGAGTTATTGCAGACACCCATCACTCATTTGGCCTCATTTTAATCAACACAGCTGTCATTAATACCAAGGCAGAATTTTCTTTCATTAGAAAATATAGTAGATTTCTGCTCTGTTATCCTATGAGTTCTTGCTTAACACTTGTTGATTTCACAAATGTCAGTGGTTTGAAGTCAGTAATATGCATTCTACAGGGCATCTGCCTCGGAACTATTTTAGTAGCAATTGATTTGTGGTAGTTCATTTTGCCATTTAAGAGCCAATTGCAACTTGAATTGCTGCTAGACAATACAGTACAGCTCAGCTATAGGCTATACATGGAAGTTTTCCCTGTCAATAGTTCCATATCTACCTGGTCTTGAAGTAAAATTTTCCTTTAATGACTGTTGCCAAAAATCATGCATAGTGCATACATTTCTGACTTTTTTCTGGAATATGACAGAAAGAAAATACACTGTTTCATAATCTTATTTAATGACCTCATTAAACTAAGTAAATTGTGAATTTATGACTTCTTCATCTTAAAGACATTTTTAGCTAACATCACCTCACTATGCCGATTCTCCATTATAAATTTTGTCACTAGTTTTACATTACGTGTTTAAAGCAAATTTAATTTGTTTCTCCTTAATGATACTACAAATACCACCCTTAATCACCTAGCATAAAATTTTAATAAGTGTGATTTTTTAAAAAATTTTATTAAAATTTTATTTAATAAAATTTTAAGTAATTTTAATAATTATTTAATAAAATTTTAAATAATTTATTAATATTTAGTTTTAGTAATTTTAATTAATTATATTTAATAATAATTTTAAAACTTAAATCTTTTAAAATTTTAACATGAATTGTTAATTTTTTTTTATTAATTTAAATTTCTATCCAGTATTAATTTACATTTTTATCCACATTAGCAGAACTCATACTTTGTTACCAAACTTTCTATTTTTAATTATATGAAAGTTAATTAAATACGTATTAATCCAATTATAATTCTTGTACTTACTATTCAAATTTAAAAAAGTTTATAAAGATTTAGGTTTTATAATGTTATTTATATCTACAAATTATTTTTTAAAGAAATACTAAATTTGAAAAATATGCTGAATAATATGTTTATTACTATTATCGGTGAAATTCTTTGATAATTTGCAAAAGAAATCAAACTTTTTGATTTTTAGTAAATATTGTCCTTTTGTGTCCTTAATAAAATTGAATTGATGCTATAATTTTAAATATGTATATAAAATTCTTAAACAGGAAGATCATGGCCAGCCATTATTTCCAATCCTTATATTAAAGATCAATTTAATCCTTATATTAAAGATGGGCAAAATATCTTTGCTACTGTTGGAAGTAATAGAGTAAGTTTATTTTTAAATAAAATATTTTTTTCTCTGTAGTTTATTTCTATTATTTTAATAAGTTTTCTATGTATTCTTAAATTTCAATGCAATTAGTTAATTTCTTGACATTTTCATAAACAAACTGTTGATTTGTATTTTCAATGATATCATTCCAGATTTTGAAAAACAGCATTATTTTAATACATGATCTGCTTTTTTAATTGGTACTTTTTTTAAAAGAAGTTGAATTTATTAAATAAGTATTTTAAAGATTAAAACAAATTTATTTC
>JAPDSC010043663.1:0-11866 GCA_026290005.1 Latrodectus geometricus
TAGAAAATATTTATAATACATTAAAATAAAGTTTAAAAAAAAAAAAAAAAAAAAAAAAATCTTTAAACATTTGAGGTTCTATTCTACCTATGAAATAGAACAAAAATTCAGCATATGAAACTTTTTTTAAATGTATTATACACATATTTTTTGTTACTTAAGTATCATTTAATATTAATTGCTGTTTCTCATTTATTGAATAGTTGTATACAGTTTTTAAAATAGTAATATTACCTCCCTTTATTTTTGAGGTTAGCAAACTTCTTGCCATTCATCATTGAAATAATTTAATAATAACATAAACTTCTAATAAGACATTCAATGAACTTTGTTTTGTATTTTTAAAAAATTGTCTGAAAATTAAAATAAAAAAACAAGCAATTGATCTGTAGTCTGAATTATTAATGATCTGGCTTTCAGTTTAATTTGATTCCCATCATGAGTATGGTATGGATGTTTCTAGTGGTTTGGGTTCTATTTTAAAGTCCATCAGTTTTGGAAAATTGGCTAATACTGTCAATGATTTATTTAAATGAAAATTTTCTATTGTTTTATGATCTTTTTTGTTGACTCTTCATATGTCTTAAAGTTTAGTCATTGATAATTCAAGATCATAGAATGCTTTAAAATTAATTTTAGAAAGATCTAGCAACATAAGCTCCATGCAACTCCTCAAATGCAGAAATAAACTAGACATTAATTAATAAAATTTTAATTAATAAAGTTACAAAATTAAAATTTTTAATAAAATTGTAGCTACTTTTCTAGTTAATGAAGCAACATAGTGCTAATTTATTTTAGATATATTATTTTTCCAACCCATCAACAATACTAGTGGCTTGTACTTTGGTACTCCATTGTGTTTGACTTAAGCAGTTTTTGATAATTTTCGTTGTAATTTAGTTGTGAGAAAAAGTTTTCAATTATTCCAAAATGTTACATCAATTGGATTTTTAAATGTAGCAACACTTAAATTTAATGATCTGTTAATGCAATTTACAAATGCAGGGTTTGGAGTTGTCCTGAAATTCTTGATTTTTTTTTTTAAAAAGATGTCTTTATTTTTCGAAATAAATCTTGGAACTCCTTAATTTTTTTATGAAATTCCTTTGAAAGTTTAATTTTAATAATTTGATATTTTTTAGTACTAAAATTAAATAATAAAAAAAATTAGTAAATTTTTATTCAAGTAGATTATATTTTCTTTCGATTGCTTTCTATGCAACAAGAAAGGGAAATTTTTTCCTTTTAAGTCTCTTTCAAACTGGAAATTGGGTTGCCAAACATTTGTCTCTGCCTCATTTTTAGTAGTGCACAACTATTTAAAATGATGAAATTGTGAGAATAATTATTCATCTGTGTTAATGCGCATGTGGGAAGATTTGCTTATTGCACCATTTTGATTTATGTCCTGAAGAACGTTAATTAACAAGCTTTAAAATATTTTATAGTTGAAATTGCTAAAGAGTCAAAATCTCTTTCTGATTGACATCTTTGAATTATAAAACATTTGAAAGACCCTAAGATTCTAGCATATCTACATTTTGTTTCATTTTTTGTAAAACTTGAACATATTTACTTCTAATGGTAAAAGCTGAGCCTTTAGTACATGTGTAAGTTAAACAAACATCTGTAAGTTAAACAAATTTGTTCACAGTATTATGTTTAAATCCTGAAGAAATCTATGGAAAAAATGAAGTTGCTTCACATTAATGTTTATTCAAGAAAAAAATTTGCTAAATTTAAACAAGATAGAGAGAGATTGATTCTTTGATCTCCCAAGTATATGACCCGACATTGCAGTTCACTGTAACTAAGTGGTAGGACAGTACTTCGTTGTGATACATTTCTGGGTTCAAATGCTGCCACAGTTTAACAAAAGGGGATGGATTCATTAGAGTTTCATTTTCTCTCTTGCAACTCATAGATATAGCTTTTTATGTATGAGATTTCCCTCCAGAAAGCAATTTGTGTGTGGATATTAAAATGCCTTACATTAGCTTCTAGTCACTAAGCTGTCAATGCATAATGCGATCTACAATTTGTTAATGAAACCTTATTGGTATTTAATATATCTAAACTAGTATTTTCAATTGAAACTATGTCTTTAGCTTAATATTTCAATGAATCCCAACAAATATGCTGATGGAATATTAGAAAATATATAAAGATATGAAAAAATATTAAATTTCATGTAGACTGAAGACACTTTAAGGGGCATTGTTGGCAAATGCAAACACCATTTTCTATATTTTTTTTCTCTAAACGATCAAGTGTTATTTTATTGCCAACACTAAGCAGAATGCATCATTTAACTTTTATTTATACATAACATGGCGGCACCAAAAAAAAATTGAGTATTCAACTGAGAATGAAGCATAGGAAAAGTGACTGTTTTTAATCCGTTTAATTATAAAATTCTGAAAAAAATATAACATTTTTTTAAATGCAGTTTACATATTTTTTTTTGTGTATATGATGTTCTAGGTGTGTTATTACAACCAAATAATGTGCATTCATGTACTCCATTTTAATAGTTTGCGATTCTCTTTTTTACCCCGAAGAGAGAGAGCGAATATTGCACCGTGTTTTGTAGAGTTCAGTACCCCTCAAGTATTTGCAGCTGTGTTTTATTTACATTGTAAGAGAAAGTTGGTATTTATTTCAAAGGGTGGATTGGAGTGGGGTGGGGGTTAATGCAGGGTGGGAAAATCACAAGGGATTGTTTTTGGCTCAATTCTTGGATTTTATTCTCTTGAAAGGGATGCTTTTATTCCTTGCACTATCTCCATTTATTTTACAGATTCTGTTAGTTTAAAGTTTCAATTTTTAATGCTTTATTAGTTAATTTTTTTACTCAAGACTAAATAATTTATTTTGAATGATATTGACTTTTCTTAAAATATGTCACGAAAAAACTTTATACTCAGAAATTCTTCAATTTTATGATCTTCCGTCTGATAATGAGTCAGTTGATTCTGAAAATTATATGCCTAAGTCATTAGAATATATTAGTCACTCTGATTCAGCTTCTAGTGAAGATGTCGATATTAATTTACCTGGGCCTTCTCAAGTGACTCAGGTGAAATGGCAATGGGAAAAAGTCGTAACGAAAGAGATACCTGCATTTCTTGAAGCTGGTCCATCAAAGGAGATAATTTTGATGGAAAAAAAGTCCGTTAACATTATTTTTATCTTTATTTACCGTTATATTTATTGAAAAATTGTTTTTCAAACAAATCTGTATGCTACACAACTAGGACAATCTTTCAAATTGATGGATCTACAAGAAATGTATAAATTTCTTGCATTAAATTTGTTGATGGCGATAAAAAAAACTCCAAAGTTATCGTGATTATTGGTGCATTTAAGATCTCCACGATAGCTATGATTGTCAAGAGGTTTTCCTGGATTTTGTCACATTTGCATCTAAATGATAATTTTCTCTCCAAAAAAAGGTGATGCTAAGTATGACAAAGTATTCAAAATTAGGCTAATATCACATCTATCGGAGAGATTTCTCTCAATCCATCAGAAAATCTGGCAATTGATGAATCTATGATTCAAGGGTTGCAGTTCCTTGAAACAATATATGCCCAAAAAGCCTATCAAGAGAGGGTACAAAGTCTGGATGTGCAGCAACCAAAGTGGATTTGCATGTCAATTTGACATTTATACTGGAAATGTGAAGAATATTCTGATAATTCTTTAGGTGAGCGTGTTGTAAAGCACTTGAGCCAACCAATTTTGGGAAAAAATCATAAACTGTACATTTTTTTACCTCGTACAATTTATTCAAATATTTAGACACGCAAAAGGTATTTTCATGCGGAACAGTAATTATCTCGAAAGAATTTACCCAAAAACTTTTTGGATTTTAAAAAAAAAAAAAAAATGAAACATGGTGAATGTGATTGGTTCCTAAGCAATGATGGATTTACTTGCCTCAATCGGAAAGACAGACGTGTGTCTGTTTTGTCTAATACAGAATATCCAGTAGGAACGAAAAAGATAAAAGGAAAAGAATAGGACTGTAAAAAAATCAAATTAGAATGCCCCAAATCTGTGTAAGACTACAGAAAAAATATGGGATTTGTGGACCATTTTGATCACTTGTGAAGTTTGTTTGATATGGACAGAAAGAGCTGAAAATGGAGGCACTGATTGATGAAACTTGATTGAAAAATGCTGAGTATCTTCCTGTAAACTGCAAACCAAAGAGGTATGCGTTTTGTAGTACTAAAGTTAAATCACATTTTACAAGAACTATGTGCCAGACATGCAATATAGGGCTATGTCTAAGCAAACAGTATCCCGAATGTTTTGAAAAATTTCATTCAAAATAATTAAAATAATTTACATTTTTATATTCATTTTCTGTCTAATCATTGGTAAGCATGATCTTCAATACAATTAATTTTTGTCGCCTTATATATATTAACTTTTCAAATATATTCAACATAGTGATTTTCTTATTGTTTTATTGCATTAGCATTTCATATTCTTAAAATAGTGTAAATTTGTATATTATCATCTTTATTTGCTATGCCATGAAACTTTTTATCATGTAATTTTAAGTATTATTTCCTTTTATCTATAAAAATTAATATAGCAAAAAATAAAATATTTTTTGATTATCTTGCATATTTAATTTATAATTGAACCTTTTACCATTTATTTCCATCACTTTTTATGTTTTTAATATTTAGTGTAAAGTACTATTATATTGCTCTCTATGTATACTTTCTGTTAAGATTTGGCACTTTTAATTTAGAATAATTTTACATAATTTTTGTTTCGTAATAAATAAGGCAAAAAAGAATAGTGCAAAATTAATAGCTTCTTAAATTTTCAGGCCATTAATATAAACATTGTAAAAAGCTTAAAAAAATAGTAAATAAAAACGAATTTCATGTCATAAAGTCAATTTTTTTTCTAGTTTCAGAACTAGAAAGCTTAGTAGAAAATATAGAAACAACTAAACTCGGACAATAAAATCTCGATTTATTTTTTAATAAAATTAAATTTTCTTTGCTAAAGCATATTTTACTGACATTAAAAACTGATGTACACTTAATATTTTTTGTAAATTTTTTATTTATTCGAATTTATCACCAGAAATTACTAGTGATTCATATAAAGATTTTAACATTCTTACCTCATAGAAACATTCTTACTTTAAGAAATTTTCTTGCTACGTATTTAATAAAATTATTTTAAGATTTTGAAATAATTTTCTATATTAATAAAAAAGTTAAATTAACTTAAGACCTTGTTTTTACTAAGAATTATTTTAATACCACTGGTTTAATAAACATCTTTGGATAAATTAGGCATTCATTCATGACCATATTTTTATGGTCTTGAATTTTAATTATGACTGATTTCTTATAAATTTTTTCCAATCTAGGATTATTTTTATGCGAATTAAAAAATTCTAAAAAGAAATTATCAAGAAATATTTTTTTAGTACATTTTCTTTCACTATTCTGTAAAGGCATTTTTCATCAGGTGCTAATATGAAGGCATTGAAATTAGAAGTCTAACTTAACTACACACTTCATCCAAAAATGCTTAATCATTAAACTACTCGATATTAAATAATTAGAAATTTGATTTTAAATTTCAAAATTGTACGTGCCTGTTAATAAATATTTGTATTGGTAAAAAATATGAACATAACTAGACGCTCATTTTTGAGAACTCGTAAGCACTAATAAAAAAAGTATTTCAATCTTGTTACTATTCTTTATTTTACTATCTGAACTTCAATTTTACTCTCTCAAGAGTTCTCAATCATCTAATAAATATTTTTAGTAATAGTTATTTTTAGATACTAATTTCATATGAATTCTATTTAAAAAAAAAAAAAAATTCTAAAATGAAATATCAGGCAGCAGAGGATTTCTTGTCGAAAAATTCATTTATGAGTAACTCATCTTCGCTCAAGTTGTTAGATAAATGGTTTTCCTAGGTTATAATAGTTTCCATACATAAAATCTGATAAATGATGGAAATAGGTTTTTCTATTTTAAATCAAGTTTAATAAATGCATTGCTCTCTCGGAACGTCAATTTCATAAAGCGATTTAAAAAAAAACTGACTTTACAAAAGTAACGAGATATTTGACTTAAGCTATTGAATATTCGTGTGCACGGGCTATATGATAGGAGATAATCCATATCAATTGCTTAAAGAAAAAGTCGTATTTTATTATAATGCTCAGCACACAGATAGTTATTTATAATTAGAAGGTTTTTTTTTATTTTCAATTAAAAACGATCAAAGTTTCTTGACCATCAAATAGTGGAAAGTAAACAATAAATGCAGACCAGAAATGTGGGAAAATTAATTTAAATAAAAAACTTTAATCGTGAATGAGAATTATCATTTCCTGTATAAGGGTTCTTAGGGACTAGGCACTGATTCGAAAAACAAGTGTTGACTTTAGTAGTAAGTTGAAAATAAAACTTGGAATAATATTTTTAGCGTTAGTTTTTGTTTCAGTGAAATTCATTCTTTTTTACAAAAGAATGCTTGTTTTTTGCTGAAACTAAATTAATGTTTTGGAAATGATTTATTAACAGGTAAACGATAAAAAGTAAATATTTTCATATTATTTGGCAGCAGATTTTTTTTTTTTATTTGCAGTCATCACATTTCGATTACTGGAACTCAGTTCTCCATATTGGATATTGAAGTGCTATTTTGAAAGGGGCGGAACGCTTTCAGTTGTAGTTTAGTTTGATGCGGGACAAAAATTTCGGATAAAGAGCACCATTAACCCACTGGCTGCTCATACCGCAATTTCCGCTTGCATGTATTTTTCTTCCTTTATCGAGGAGCGCATCTCGTTTAACCACTGAAATAAATTAGGTACAATATTTGACACTTAATTCAATGTTTGGCTAACAGATGTTGTTAGTTGTCCACTAAATTGCGGCATTTGAAGGCACGTGATATCCCCGCTCAAACTTGACTTTTTGCCGCTTTTTTCTTATCAGAGATGGCTGCTAGAAAACATTCGGCATTTGACAGCGTGTATATTCCTGATGAATTATCGGATTTTGAAAGTGATTTTAGTTTTGGTAGTGATATAGATTTTTCGGACTGTTCCTCTTCCAGCGATGAATCTGATCATGATTCAATAAACTTGCTAAGTATTAGGCAGTGGTGCAAAATCGACATGAAGAATATTCCTCCTCCTCCAGTTCCTTTTCGTGGAAATTCGGGAATAACTAGCTAACAACGCAGGTATATTAAATTATTTTGAACTTCTTTTTGATGATCAAATATTACGAATGATAGTCCAAGAAACCAATAGATACGCTGAACAATATATCCATAAAACAGTTTGTAAAGAGGGATCACGCTGGAAAAAATGGACAGAAACAAATGTTGAAGAACTAGACTATTTTTTGCAGTTTTGTTATTGCAAGGAGTCATAAAGAAGCCAGAACAGGAGCATTATTGGTCTAAGCGTCAAATATTATCCACACCAATTTTTGCAAAAATAATTGGAAAAAATAGGTTTTTATTGCTCATTAAGTTTCTTCATTTTACTAATAATAAGAATTTCATAAAGATCACATCCATGGCCGAAATTAAAAAATTATGAACTAATTAATGGAACATCTTCAACGCAAAAAGCCTATATACCAGGGAAAAATCTTAGTTTAGATGAAAGCTTGATGAAGTTCAAGTGGAAAATGTATATTGCAAAAAAAAAAGAGCAAGATTTTGTTTGAAGTTTTTTGTTCTTGGGGAATCAGAAAGTGGGTACATTTCAAATTTCCTCAAATATACAAGTGAGGAACAGTGTATAATCCTAAATACAGCCTATATCCAGTTTCCACTAATTGTTTTACACTTGATTTACCGATTCCTGGGAAAAGGCTATTGTGTCATTATTAACAATTTTTATATGTCTCCACAGCTTGCAGACATCTTAGTTACAGAAAAGACGGATACTTATGGGACAGTGAATAAAACCAGAAAAGATCTCCCTGTCAATTTTTCAAAAGAGAAAGTCCCCAAGGGGGTAATTATCAAAGAGGTAAAGTCATGGCCCTGAAGTGGCAGGACAAGAAGAGTGTCTGCCTTATGAATACTATTCATGATGCAAGCTCTTATTTGGTCTCATGCAAATCTAAAAAGACTGTAATGAAACCTGTTATCGTTTGTGACTATAATAATACAATGGGTGGCGTCGACTTATGTGACCAAAAAATGTCCTACTACCCTACGCTCCGAAAACAAGGGAAGTATATCAAAATTTTCAGGCAGTTTTTAGATCAATTAATGAGGAATGCCTATGTACTTTACAAAAAGCAAAACCCAACACATAATATAAAGCTTTTGGAATTTCGATTGCGAATAGTTGAAGAAAGTATCCAAAAGTATTCTGATAGAGATAACAGCAGTGGTCCAGGAAGACCGAGTTCTACTTCGAATCCTTTGTGATTGACAGCTCGTCATTTTGCAAGATACATACCATCTAACCCTTTTTGGTGATAATATCTGAAATTGGTTTTTCTGGCAACTTAGTTTCTCATGATAAAAATCTTTTCTAGAAAGATAAAAATGCATTTTTCAATTCTTCAATATATATAGATTTAAAATATTAAAAAAAAAAAAAAAAAAAAACACTTTTTGAAGCGATTTTGTTCCACAAATAGAGCAGTCAGATTAATGAGAAACAAGGATTTTTTTCTCGAGCGTAACGTGACATTTTACAAAAGAGCTACAATAAAGCCTGTGATGAAATTACCTTTTGAGCCGATAATAACGATGAGTAATAATTTTGTTAAGTCAATAACAATGAATATCATCCTTCTTGTGATATTAACTCTTTCCTTAGTACAAAAAAGAACCCAAATAAAATGAATTTAATTCACAGGTGAAAAAAAGCTTTAAAATTTTTATTTATAGAAAAGATTTTGAAATTTTTAGCTTTTTTATTATTTTCTACGATTTTTCTAAAGTGAAACTTAAAAATAGTAAAGTTAAAAAAAAAGAAAGAAAAAGAGTAAAGAGTTACAATGAAGCTTGAAACGAAACTATTTTTTGAGTTTTAACTCATCCAGTTTTAAATTTTTGCTAAGGCTTTAACTATTGAATGTAGTTATTTGATTGCGTACTCAATTGTACTCATTTTTTTTCTATGATTGTACTTTTTTTTTTAATATTATATGCTATGGATACTAAAGTAATCCCTCTAAGTCGCGAATCCTGAATTATAGCTTATTTATTTGGCAAAATTTATAATTTTATAATTTATTCTAATTTTTACGGTAACTGAGTGAATTCTAGTGAATTTAATATATGATTCATGTATTTATAACAATAGTAATTATAAAAAGTTTCAATTTAAAACTGGAAGTGAACCGAAAACCATTAGTTTGGTCTGAACAAAAACCGGAACTGAACCGAAAAAATAAATATGGGTTTATTTCTGTTCTATATATCTGCAGTTATGTACTGTAAGCAACTTATTAATATTTTCCAATGTAATGTCGACTATATAATTGTCATCGTATATTGCTTCTTGATTTTTCCGTTTTGATGTTCATTAGTACTTGCATGTTTCAATTTCGCACGAAACCCAAAAGAAGTCCCTGCTCTTAGTATAGGCTGTTTATATTGGCAAACCGGATGATCATCAGGAAATAACCAATGCGCCATTACCTTAACAAAGTGGTTGTGGATGTAAGGGCAATAATTGCATGTCTAATTATTCAGGAGACTTAAAAAGGCTAGTAACGATTGGTATTAATTCATGAGAGAGAGAGAGAAGAGTAAGTGCAATGGTCAAGTAAAGAATAAATTAAAAATCACCTCTATATATTCACAAATGTTTCTCTTTTGTTTTGCTCTTTAAACTGAGTTGCACTAGTGACTTGCGCGCGCGGCCACCTCTTCCTCTCATCCTCATAAAGGCTGAAAGACTAACTTTGCATTGTTCTAATAGATAGAATAATGCATTTCATGTTAAAATCTTTTTTGAAATGCAAAGATTTTATAGCTCATCTTTAGCGGAAAGTAATTTATATTATTTTGCAGATTAAATGGGTGAAATTAAAATTAATTGTTGATATCTACAATCTCTAATGGTAGAAACGTTGAAACTGGTCAACGTTTCTTCCATTAGAGATCTAGTTGAATGTTGAAAAAATTATAGTAACAGTGGAATGTGTATAACTTCTCTTAATGTTATCACTAAAACTTTTGTTGCTCAAGGTTGAACTTTAAATTTTCATCAATACATTAAAAAAACAGATAATCCCCGAAAAACGGAAATAAGAAATAAACCCACTAATTGTAATTTAATGGTTCTAGATGGCAACAGCTGTTTAAGTCAATAACAAGCATGGCACGGGGCATAACAGGTATTGATAACAGGTTTATTCTTTAACGCCACTGCATGTACTAACTTACCTACTATATAAATCAAATTTTTCGATATAGTAATCCCTCAACTAATTTTATAAGCAAGTATTACCTTTTTAACATAAAGGATTAATTTTTTTACTAAAACTTGGGAATTGTTCACGTGAATTTTTTTCAACAGACATATTTTGAATGAAGTTAATTACAGAGAATTGTATTTTCGAAAATTACGTGAAATTTTATCCTTTATACAAATAATTCATTTAATTGGGTTTTACTACAGCATTCCATTGAGAAAATTAATCATAATTAGTAGTGGTTTGTTGCAAATAAAACATTAGATAAAACAAATTTTTATACTCTTTTTTTTAACTGCATAAGTGAGCTGAAGAAAAAATGACGACAGTACAGTGTTGAATATTTGAAGTATGACTTATTTCTTATCACCTAAGGAAATAGTACTTTTCCTATGTCTTCTGTGTAATAAAACGATGTCGAATTATTCAATGAAACTTCCAAGATTAAGGAACATTAAAAAAAATCCATATTGACAAAAAAGATTTAAGGTTTTTCAAACACTTAAAAAAAATATATGAAAACATCGTCACTGCAATAACTCAACATTTAATCTGAATGACGATGGACTACATGCTTCTTGTAATACTTTTATTGATATTGCAAACTTCTACGCTATTAGTGATGAATTTATTTTATCAGTTGTGAAATAATATGCATACAAACCAGCTCTTCCGACATTATAAAAGAATTTCACTAACGGCCGAATTCACCAACTAGAGTTAAACGAGGTTTCAGGATAAAAGGCGAGTTAAGCCATGAAACGTTATTCACCATGACAAAAACAGCGATTAACTTGCCTATATGGATCCCTAGAATAACCCTACGATTTCGGAGTGTTAGCACCGAGTCAGCAAACAATGGCGGACTTAAGTGATATGTTTGTTGACATTGATGTGCAAGATTGCTAGCCAATCAGAAGCCATCTTACAAGTCGTGTTCGGTTAACTCCAAAGTTGTTTTACACGGGAATTTCCCCGCTTAGTGAATAAGAATCGGCGAGTCATGCTAGAGTTGAGTTATATCCGAGTTAGGCTACACTCAGGTTAACCCGTGTTTGGTGAATACGGTCGTTAGTAATAATACAGTGCTAAGACGGGTCGACGAAATGACTGTGCGTAGAAAATTCTTTATGTAAGTTCTTGAAAACATCTGAATTTCCTGTGCAGCTTGAGTCCACTTTACTAGGAAATGAAGCTTTAATTTTAGCTTAGGTAAGAGATTCGCGTAACAGAAGAAAAATTTTGTCAGGAATTATTTGTTAAATGCTTAAACCGATATAAAAGTTGTAAAATGTTATTTAGTGAGTTATGATTTTTTTTTTTATGTAACAGCTATTCCCTTGACTAATATCATTTTTGTTTCTATTGGTGGTGTTGTGGCAAGGATAGGAAGATACCGA
>JAPDSC010043667.1:0-11057 GCA_026290005.1 Latrodectus geometricus
TCCTTCTACTTTCGACCATCGATCAATAATGGCCTACTGCACCCCCCTCACGAAATGTCAATCTGCCGTCTAGAGGGACATAAAAGTACCCTTAACTGGATGGCTTTTGAGAGACTGTCAAATAACATGTGTTTCATTAAGACAGTGCACGAGTTAATGTTTCTTTATTATGGAACGGAGTTTCTTTAGTCAGTGGCTAAAGAAGTTCATTGGACGAAGATACTAATTAAATTACATGTTCTGATTTCAATATAAAATTTAGAAAAACAGTTGAACGCGAATAGCATGTAAACATATATTCATAATATTTATTAATAAATACATATTAATAAATATTATGAGTTTTAACTTTATTAATAATTTTAACTATATTAATAAATATTATTTATTTAATCTTTTTTGTTTGTAATACGTTTACTTACCTATTTCAACCAATAATTCATTTTTAATTAGTATTCCTTAACTTGGTTTTTATAAAACATACCTTATTAAGCCATGTTTCCATCTACATATTTCTCTTTGCCGACCAAAATTATTAAAAACAACCAAACACCCTATGAATTTATAAATTTGAATCATGGATAAGTGATGAAATTTTTATTTTAGGCAGCGCTTTCCAATTAATGCCATACCACATTAATGATCGGACATTAAACTCTACAGCATGTGTTGGCTCTTCTCTGGCTCAAGAATCAAAAACACTACTTTCTAGACACGTGAGTTAAGCATTTGATTTTTAGACTATCACGGGTACAATGATTGATTTAAAATAACCCATAACATTATTGGGGAAAATTTTTTGATTTAGCTAAAATTTAATGATTTTTTTATTATATTTCTGTTATAAATAAAAATTAAAGTTATTTATTTGCATGCAGAAATATAAATAATCAGAAAATGGCAACATAACTTGTATTTTCGTGAATAACCGCAGAATAACACCACGAATTATTAACAAACAATATTGATTTCTCTTACGAGATTTATTTGATATATTGGCCCTGAAATTTCATTTTTCCTTAAATATTCTCTATCTAGAAGGCCGCTGAAGACATCGTAATTTTAAATTATGATTATGTGACGAGGTTAATATCTTAGCTAACACCCAGCTCTACAAACTTGCTTGTCAAGCAACAGGCAAAAGTGCTTATAAAAAATGATAAAATCACAGTTTCTTTAAATTATTAAATTTTATACAAATTTATGACTTTGATGAGAAATTTAAGGAAAGGAGAAATCGAAGGAAGGATTGTTCTGATTCTTAGAGAATTAATAATCTTCATACGTCATACGTCAAAGTTCATACGTCATTTTGATCCTTAAATACTTAAAGTCTTTAAGGATCAAAAAAGGAAAGGGATCCAAATACATTTCACCTCTCCAAATTGAAATAGTTATTAAGTTATTTCATTCTTTTTTTGACTCATGAAAGATTTAAAACTTTAGAAAAGTTGTTTCTTGAAATGAAATGAAGCTAAAAGTTTATGTTAATGTAGCATTTAGTTCTGTTAATTAGCTAAGAATACGAGGGATGTATGTGTGTATGAAATGATGCTGAAAATCAATTTATTGAATTCTTACGATGCAATTAATAGAAACGCTTAATATTATTTCGTCTTTTGTTAACAAATATTTTAGAGTAAAATATGAATAATTAAGGTTAAACCATTGTAACCAATTTCTTAATAGAAATTGGTTACAATTGGCTTAATAGAAATTGGTTGGAAAATTTATAATTAACAAAATCATAAAAATTGGTATTTTATGATCAATTTATTTTATACTTATTCGCGCTTTGATGATCAGTTTTCTCACCCTTTTATGATTTTAGTATAACTTTAACTTTCCTTTTTGTGCATTAAATTCTTGAATAATTTGCCTTGTAATTTCACGCTGCCGTGCAAAGAAGATAAGCAATTATTACTAGTAATAATTATGTACAGTTATAGTTCCCAAATATTTTTAAAATTTTAAACTTTAAAAATAAAATGTAATTATTTGAATTTATTCTATAAATGTAGTTGATAATTTTTAATAACACTTGTTAGGGTAATGAATGGTATGGATTTAATAGCTAAGAAAGTTTCAATAAAAGTTTACTGTGACTTACAATTTATGATCGGTGATAGTATCTTTATATATATAATCCAAGAAATATTTTATATCTGGAACAAAATCTCAGCTAATATGTACTCTTTCATGAAGCATTAGAAAATGGTGACAAAGAATAACAAGGAAAAAGAAGCGATCAAGTATTCAAAAACTTAATCCATTACGATAATTTTCCTTTTATGCCATATTATATTTTTAAAAAAAACTCTCCATGGACATAAATTATAATTTCTTGATAATATCCTACAATTTTAACTGGTTATACATATTTTACAAATATAGCAGGAGGAAAAGTTTAGCTAAACTAGAAGCCTAGTTATCAAATGTTTGCACCATTTCCAACTTACAAACATTAAGCTTACACTTTTTTACATCCCTAAGCATTACCAATAACAGTAAGTCCTGTGACTTTTTACTTGCTTACAAGAATACTTTACTATTAAAAGAATAAAGATTTTTTTGTATTTAAGAATCTGATGAAGTAAAAATAAGATACTTAAAGTCAAATGCTAACTCAAAAATATAGGAAAAACACGCTCTCCTATAATTAGAAAAATTTAATTTCATGTTTACAATTACCAGCCACGTTATAATCACAATAATTGATTTAAAAGAAAAAAAAACAATATTATCTCAAAATGTAAATGTATCTTCAATTTATAAGTACATTCTGTTCAAGCAGATAGGATGTAGACACTTTCTAATGTAGTGACATCTTCTAATGTAGTGAACGAATTGTGCAAATAATCTGGTACAAAGAGAAATGATTATGATTATTGTGACGACAATAAAATCACACATGAATAGCAGTTTGAGTAGAAGCCAGAGTACTCAATAATAATATTTTATTGCCAAATTTGAGAATCAGGTAGATAATTTTAATAAGGAAGTTGCCTTACTGAAACATCGTATAGAGTTGTCTAAAATTAAAAAAAGAATCGCATTACGTGACTCTGATCAATCTGTTGGTCAGAAAGATTAACTAAGATAGTGAACGAAGTGATTTGGTAACTTCCCAACAGTTCCAATGGCTCAGAAAAGATAAATTTTGCTCTCAAAGGTGATTCGTCAATGTCCCTGGGCTATTTATGTTTGAGAAAGTTATGCAATCAGAAAAGCAGCCAATGCGGTGCTAACTAAGACACTCAAAATATTGAGGTCATTTTCTAATTCATAGTGTTTGAATGACATTAATGGTTACTAATTGATCAACTGAAATCTCAATGACTCTTATGATGTCACTGGATACCTTATGGATGGTATCATCTGAAATATAGATTCTCACTATCAATCTGGACCTTATCTGATAGAGACTTTTTAGCGATATATCTTTTTACTTTATATTGAGAACCATTATATATTATCGGGAGTATATTGGAAGAGAAGATCATATTCATTACAAAGAAGACATTACCTGTAAATTAAAAATACTGGTTACTTTTACCATACTGTTTGAGGAGTGATTCCTAAGGTAAGTCGGTTACCTAAGCAATTTTGCTGAGTATTTTTGGCACTTTCAGCTGCATTCATAATATTCTAGGGAAGTTCTCAAAATGTTTGCCATTTGAATTTGGATATAGCAGGATAGGCTAGCAATACTCATTCAGAAGTTTAGCAGTTTTCATCATTCATATTAACAACATATAACGATAGCACATCTATTATTTAATTGATTTCATGTATCGCTTCTTGCACTACCACCTTAAATAATTTCGCTGCTTATTAAAAAACATATTCTTTGTGATACAACACAGTAAAAAAAGTACACTATACCTAAGCCGAAATTTGTAGATTTGTTTGATATCACTTTAAATATATATATATATATATATATATATATAAGAGAGAGAGAGCAAGCATATTTTACTTATACACTATAGAACATATCTAGTAGTATTCCACACACAAATTAATATAATTTAAGATATTCGCTAGAACTTGTGAGAGTATTGAATAGAATTTTGATTATCCGAAGTGTTTTATTCTGAAGACTCTAAGTTTCACTCTACAAAAAATCTGTAATTGTTTATGTTTGTCATGTAGAGAAATAGCAAAACTTCTTCAAAATTAAGGCAGCACTCTCAAAGATTTAGAAAATATTTTAAGATTTTATTGTCATACAAAAGCATTCCGTTAAATGTAATGGGAGATCATGATTGTATCCTCAGGCCAAATTTGTTTCTTTTTGGATGGCAAAAACCAAATTACCAGCAATCAGAAAAGGTTTTTACAAATGAGGTATTAAAAAGTGTCAGAACTAATTAAATATACTACGCTTAGTGAAAACAATTAACTAAAAATTGTTTTTCATGAAAGGCAGTAAAATTTGATGGGAAAAATGCAGACTCAGATATCAACCACTTAGCTTGGTCACATTTCAAATTATGAAAATGTTAGCAAAATTTTATTAAATTTTCCTCCTAATATTCACCATAAAATATTTCATCACATTAAATTTTTCCAAAAGCTATTGATTGTTTTAAAACAATATTTTTCCTCGCTATCACTCTACATATAGAGAGAGACATATGCAATTTGTGAAACATCGAATGGAAACTTTCCGATTCATCTGCAAATGATTGCTTGTCAAAGAGTTAAACGCACACAAAAGTAAAGCCTAGACATCAGTCCAGTCAAACAATTCAAGAATAAATATTCGGACACAACAAACCAGAAAATCTCAATCTCGCCCGAGGCGATATGAGCGGAAAATCGCTCAGGCGACGGACGAACAGCAGTTGGAGCGACGTGATTCCTTAGAAATAGCATTTGCTTCCGAACAATTTACCGGGAATGCAAAGTTTTCTCTCGTGTTAGACTCATCCTTTATTAAAATCGCACACGTTCCTCATTCAGAATAATCCCGGGCAGCGGATTCTATACCAAATGTTCTTGTTAGCCATTACACGTTGCGCAAGGGGAGAGTAAGGAGTTATAAATATTCAAATAATTCCCAACAGAGTTTGCCGTTATTGACTTAATATAAATAATGATATGTAAAAGCACCGAATTATAGCAATTAATAGAACGAGTTCGTGGCAAGAAGGAGAGATATAGGAGTTTTCTAATATTAGTTTCATTATGGGATTTGTAAGGGATGGTGAAAATGCAGCGTGATTAAGTAAGTTAAGATGAAGAAGGAGTTGCATTATAAATGGTTTTAGTTCCTTGGCAATATTTTTTAACTTGTTACTGTTCATAAGTATGGAATAAAAATGTAAGGAGTTTTAATATTCAAATTCGATATAGTATTTATTACAATTATTAAAATTAGGAGTATGGTCAGGTAAAGCTAGGCCGTCAAGGGAACAATTTCATGTTTCTCTCTCTAATTTTTTTCCAATCATGGTTTCAATCCAAAAAAATGTAAATGAAAATTTGTAAATGAAGCTATTTAAACTGAATAATTCCGCAATTTAATATTACGTTCCAAATGCTTTGCTAATGTTTGAGTTTTCACAACTATAAGAATAGAGTAATAGGATACAAAAATGTAGCTTAAAAATCATAAATAAAATTAATTTGATATGAGAAATGAAAACGCATAGACCTCTAATGACAGTGCCTCAATATGTTAACTAATATGTTAGAGCTTGAAAGCTGTGTACGTTAGATATTAACTCTTCTATTTTTTTTCTTTCTTTTTTTTTTACATTTAAAGAAAATTATTGAAATTATTTATATTGATATTATTTTTAATTTATTCTCTAATTTGGAAGAGAAAATTGAAATTATACGCTATTATTCAAAATGATTAAAAAAACTCAGAAGGAAGCAAAATTATTGCTTCATTTCTTAATTGCTTTTATTTCAATTTTTCATTTCTTTCTCTAAATTTCAAAAGAATAAACTGTAACAATATTTTCTTATTTTTGCAAATCAGGATGTGTTTTATTTTTTTTAATTATTATTAGCTCATTTCTAAATATTTAATTTTTTTTAATTATCTAATGGTTTGATACAATTCAAAAAATGATTTGTAGTCTACTATCGAAATTAAGATTTTTGTATTCCTTTTAGGTATCATTGTGGTCTAAGAATTTTAACAATGAATTAAAGTGAAAAAATATATTTCAAAAGCAGAGAAAAGGAAATTTCTGAATATGCTCTCTAAGTTATTTATATTAAAAAACTTATACATGCTTTTCACATTTGCCAAAGATTTTTTCTTAAGAAGGATTACATTTCGGCCTCTGATGCCATTTAAGCAAGTGACTGCTAATAAAATGCATCAATCATTTGATTTTTAATCTGCCATTTAAAATTTTGGTATTTTATTGCAGCTGTTTAAAAGCATCGAAATACTTTTATAAATCAGAGGCGAATTCCACTTAAAGTATAATTCAATTATTAAATCTAAATATATATATTGCAGGAAATATTTTAGACTCATATTGAAATATAAATTAAAAGAGTTTTTCTAAAGTTTTTAAAAAAGAAAATTAGAAATTTTTGGAACCATTACTGAATTCGCATATCTGGTGTATTAAAAAAATCCAATCCCAATTAAATGCTTCTGATTTTTTTTTTCTTTTTTAATATCAAAAACAACTTTTATTCTGATATTTGTTACCCTACCTATTAAGATCTTTACAAGAGCAGGAGAAGATTTAGTGCATTGTTTTCTTTTAATTTGAAAGGGTGGTTGGAATTTTTTTTTTTTACTATAGCGAATGAGAATATCGTTAAGACTTTGCAATTAGTATTTGGTGTGTTGCCAAAGTTTTCCCTCGGACAACAGAGTTTCGAGAATCATAAAAAGAAGGGTGAAAATCCTTTATTTCTGCCTGACTCCCATAATTATGTCAGACCACATTTAAAAGGAGGACTATTATAAGGAAATAACAAGTTTAGAAGTATCCTTCCTCTGCTAAATGGTACGAAATAAAAGGTTTTTGCTTGAA
The DNA here is from genome assembly GCA_026290005.1 of Latrodectus geometricus. Lineage (NCBI taxonomy): Eukaryota > Metazoa > Arthropoda > Arachnida > Araneae > Theridiidae > Latrodectus > Latrodectus geometricus. Next base: position 7,017 of record JAPDSC010043667.1, read on the forward strand.
ATTGCCAAAAAGCCCATTTTAATGCATAATTTTTAATGGAAAATGCAAAAAAAAACAAGTTTGCAATGAAATGAAAGTACTGATGCAAAACTAATTGCTTGTAAATTGAATGTAAATGAAATTTCCTTTTTTTATCAATGTTTTAAGGTAAAAAACGGATGATTTTGAGAAATATTTTATGTTAAACAAAAACTATCTATCTCATATGAACACTATATTGGCAATTTGAAAGCAGACGCAACTCACTTATTAAATACTTTATCTTTCCCACGACTATAAATGTACAGCGAGATAAAAGAAACCCGAGATGTAATGAGTATGCCATGTCATGCCAATATAAAACGCTTCTTAGTTTTGTAGGATAACCAAATGACGAAGTTGATAACTGAATCGGTACCCTTCTCTCTATGTAACATAACTAGAATACATACGACCCTACGAATACTGCTGACGCTCTTACTCTTCTAATATTACAATAGTCCCAACAATTATTACAAATTATGGACTTCAGATTCTTTCAGCATGAAAGTTGTATATTGTGCCAACGATTATCGATTGATTCTTCTACAAATCAAGCTGCTACAGGCCAATGTACTGATATAATTCTTAAGGGCCTAAAGAATTTTCAAAAAATATTTATTGCCAGCAAAAATAACACTTGCTATTGTAATTTGATATAAAGGGTCATTCAGTCAATTTTAGCTCAACATCACATATGAAAATGTTACTAAATACGTCATGCAATATGTATTTTACAAATACTAGTTAAGATGTTACTCAGAAGTTCCTATTTTTATTATTTAATGCTCAAAGAGAAAGGTAGTGAATTTCAGAGAGTTTCAAATTTTCAAGTATTTCAATTTCATTACATTTGCTTGGTATAAAAAGATAACATGTTTAAACTAAGGGATTACAGAATTTCACATACCTTTTAATAATAATTTTAGTTTATATCTGTCCACAACCAATAATATTTCAGCATGGACTTAAAAAATTGTTGCAATTGTTGCTTTTAATGAAGCAAATGGTATCTCTTAAAAAGGGTCGGATTCGATTATGGCGTTTCCGAATTTGAAAATGATTTTTTGAATTCGGCCATCAAATGCCCAACGTTTGAGCTTTAGTGATTGTGTTAACAATGAAAATAAATTAAACTGTGATTGGTTTTCCCCATCATGAATTTGAGTTAACTATCAAGCAACCAAGATTTATTATCAACAGAAAATGACATTGTAAATGGTCTGAAAAATTACTATCATAAAGGAGTGATAATGATAGTTAACGATATTTTATTTAAGATAAACTGTTCAATATTTGTATTTACAAATAGAAAGGAATCTCATGCACTCCAAAAAAGTATTTCTCACGCCATAATTGCATGATCATGAATTTGTACAGTTTACGCCAAAGTTTGATTCTGACATATGTTTCATGAAATTCAAATTTTTTCAATACTTCAAATAATACTTTTACTTTGAGAACGTAATAAGTGCTTTTCCACATATCAAATATTGTATTTTTTTAAACCAAATATTATTAGTAATGTTTATTCTTTCCATACATTCCTGTTATACATCATTACTTGTTTTTAAATGTAATCAAATTGAAGATAATCATAATATGTCTTGTTGTATTTCTTCTTTTTCTACAGACGGTAAACATTATTTGATATTCAATTCCCTGAATCATATTGTCAGAGTTGATCTTATATCTTCAAGTTTATTTTATTTTATTTTTTATTTTTTTTATTTTTTTTTCCAACAGACTCTCGCGAAACATCTGAAATACTTTTGAACCTAAGAGTTCTACAAGTGTCATCATTTTAAAGAAGCTAACACCAACACATCTTGTAAAGACATTTATTTGATTTTTATTGTTTATCAGAATATCTTAATAGTGGGAAGACGCTTTATAAAGAATGTTTGGGATTTAATCTCAACTTCTGTTTAATAATGTCTGGAAAGCGTAACTTTCCCACATTCTCATCTATTAGAATAAAGATTTGGTATTTCCCTGATTTTTCTCTTTGTGACTCGTAAATACGGTTCACTAACTATGAAAAACTGATGCAGAAAAAAATTCACAATGGATGTTCAGTTGGTGCACAACAACTTTCTGGTGTTAGACTGTTCATTTTGAGTTGTTAGTAATTATATCAGAATTTGTTTCTTCTGTAAATGCGTTATCCCTCTGTGTATAAGTATCATAAAAAAGAAATTACTTTTTTGTTGAAATTTGAGAAACATTTTATGCCATGAAATAACTCTTTTACAGCTTCTGCATGAAAATATTTTTTAAAATATACGAATGTGAAGCGGTCTTAAAAAAATCTACTTACTTTTAAAATGGTATATTCTTGTTAGCTAACTTTAAAATAAAATATAATATTTGTATTTTTGAAGTATATTCCCTAAATATTTGCGTCAGCAATAGTTTTTGTCGTTATTAATCTTATATTTTATTTTTCCGTATACTTTAGATATGAATAATTTTGTCTTTTCATCCCCCAGAAAAATATAAGAAAAATATTAAAGTATTTTTCAAATATCCTTTTAATGGATTGTGATCCTGTTTTTTATTTTCTTAAGACATAAAAAATAGCTGCGTTTCTCCAATTAATCCCAAGCAATATGAACTAGAAGAACTTATGTACTTCAAAATTCTGTGACTTAAGTCTCAATATTGGTGTAATACATAAGCATACAAAGCATATTACAATCTCAATTATTCATTTAACCTCCTGTTAATCGATATTCGTCTATTATGTATACGAAATTAGTAATAGTATTATACAACAAATTATTTGCGAGTTGGATTCAGTTTGATTGTAATCCCCCTTTAATCTGTATCATAAGTACATTTCAAAGAAAATATGAGGATGACTTACAAATCTTCTATAATTGCTCATTTTGTAGCTGTTGTATAATAACAATTCAAATAAAAATGAAGAATGTTTCATTGAACCCTTGAAAGTTTGTACGTTTGTTCATAAATCAGGGTAACGCTTCTCTTTAAGGTACTGATCTTTCATGATAACAATAAATATCCATCAAAAATGGAAATAGCATGATGTAGGAATATTAAAATAAGAAAAACGTAACATGTTTCATTTATTAGTATGTATGAAATGATAGAGAAAGCAGCGAACTCTAGAGCACCCTAAATTATAGTTAATATCAAGTTTGCTTTTTAATTCTAAACTTGCAAAAAAACATTAAAAATACTTAATGTATATTAAATGTATTAGAACTATCTTTGCTTCCGGTTATGAAAGTGATGCTTCTTCCCATTCTTTTCCTCAGCTGCACTGAAAAATATTTTACAAAAAATATTCACCTGAACTTATATTCAAATACATTTCATGAATTTAGATCTTCTAGTTTACGTTAAAAAATAAGGAGAAATCTATAAAATTTTCTTTAAAAAATAATGTGATGCTAATAACTTAAACATTTGTTTTTAGAAGTTCTTTCATCAGTGAAATGAGTCTTATTTCGGCCTAGTGAGTTTTGATCAATATAATTATCATTTTTAATATTTTGCCGGAAGTAATGTATCGTTTTTTATAAATATAACAAAAGTTATTATAAGATATTATTAGTTATGATATACAAGAATTGGGATTAATATTATACTCATAATTTAATGACAAATAGTATTAAAAGATAATTGTCCGCAATTTTATCTCAGTGTGATTGCATGAAAAAGGATTAAATTAATTTATTCAATTTAATATTATGACAATTGCAAAGAGGAGATTTTCGCTTAAAACCGAATCATCATTTCTAGGATTAACCCTTTATTTACTCAGATGTTATTCATTAAAATAAAACGCAAGCACTTCTTACCGAATTTTGATGAATGTGAATTTAAATATTATAATAAATACTTAAACAGTTAATAAATCATTAAATATATGTAATCGAACATTGACGCTAACAAGATTTCTTTTAAGACTAGTTTCCGAAATATATTTAAATGGCCATTTCATTCTTAGTAAGCTGTATTTTTAGATGTGTAGTATCAACTTTCAGTACATCT
>JAPDSC010043675.1:624-32334 GCA_026290005.1 Latrodectus geometricus
TTTTTTTAAAAATAAAATATTAAATAATTTTTACATCTATTAAGAATAATTTTCAAGATAGTTGTGATCAAGAAGCAACAAAATCTTGCTGTTTCTTGTATAAATAAATGATATTATAGATGTTATTCTAAATCTGTGATTACTATTTATCTACGTAGATATGAATTTAACCTAATAGAGATTTCCCAACTTTTATTATGCGAAACATTACATATCTAGTAACAGAAACGCATAAAGGGAAAAATTTCGATTTCAGCACTGGATATAGATTTTACTTTTAACACAAACAAGGAAAAAAATCATAATTATTAATGTTGTGAATAAAAAGATTATTTTTATTTTTTCTTCTGAAATCACCATTAAATTGTACTTCAGTGCTTTATACGAGTATGTACTCATTTATTAGGGAAATTAATTAGTTCAAAATATATTTATTTAGTTTTTTTATATCATATTTATGCTTTCTTTTTAGAAATCTTTTGAAATATTTTAATACCTATCATTTCTCTTATAGCTAATTACGTTTTATTAACTTTGAAAAAAAAATTTGACGTTTGAATTGTGCTTTCTGTTAGCTAAAGGTGAAATAAATCAATGAAATTAATCATAAAAATTTTTTAAAGTTTATTTAAAACCAATAATTTTAAAATATTCTGTGTGATTAGTAAATATGCTATATCATGTTTTACTATATAGACATTTGGTATTTGCCGGTGGTGGGGGCTAAAAGAAATCGTTTCTACTTGCGCCGTTTTTAGAACCAGTTTCTCGACTCAACGACACCGGAACTCTCGTTTTGTTATGCTTCAATGGTTTGTTTCTCAATGTTATCCTGCAGAATGGTTTCTCACTTAAAATTTATTCCCTGCTGAACTCTTTTTAAAATTAACACTAATAACTTTCTACGCCACATATTTTCATCATGTATAAATTCTTGAATAGAAAAACTACCATCACATTTTTTTCCAGGATAATAAACTTCTATCTATCTGTGCATATATATATATATATATATATATATACTTAATACTTATAATATGACATAATTTTATTTTCAAAATGAGCAGAAAATAAAAATCAAAGTGAATAATTTAAATGAAAACAACTTGTTTAGTCGAATTGCAATTTCTTTAAATGCTTTTTCGGAACTTAAGGTAAATAATTAGATACAACTTCAAGCTACTAACTGTAGAATGACTGTTATTTGGTGAAATTTTATTTTAATTCATTTAATTACAGTTTCAAACCATATTATAGTATATTGTTTACAAAACCTGATTTCTGTTTAAGATGTTTGCATTTTATCTGCCAAGATAATCTGTAAAAAGTATATCCAGTATATTTATAGTATTTTTTACACTTCTGAAATAATATATAACTAGGGCTCAATTAATGAATATGTTAGAATTATTTTCTTATAAAAAAATTTATCGTTTTTTTTTTTTTTACTAAAAATTAAAAGAAGATAATTTATGTAAACCTTATTATTTTTCTTCGAAAATAATAGGGTTAATAATTGGAAAATTACTCTTATTCGTAATTAATAGTATATATTATTTTATTTTGATTGTTTTTTAATAACTTTAGAATCCATTCACTCAAAGCATACATTTTAAGTTAAGAATATTATAAAATATTTTAAATGGTGTCAAGAGTTTATTGCTACAAAATTATTATAATGAATTTAACAGAAACTGAAATATTGTAAAAATAAATCTTTAAATTCTAATTATTGCAAAGACATATAAACATATAATATAAAGTATTTAAACAAATAGTAAATGCTTTTTAAGTTTTTAAATTTTCATATTACGAATTTGTGGAGTCAAACAATGGAAATATTTTTTTTAATTTATATTGAAAATATAACTTTCAAAATCAATCAGGAAAATAATATATACGTGGCTGGTTAGTGTGGATATCTAAAATAATTCGCTTGGTTGTTTAACGAGGTGTTTGAGGGTCTGAAGGGAGTGTTTAAATTCTTATCGCATATTGCTGGAAAAAGAAACGTATTTATTGTTAAAGAAAAATTCTTATTAATTTTTATCAATATCCTTATCCCACATGTCTGAGATGTATAATTATTGTAGTTAATAATATTAAGACATTATAACATTGACACAATCGAACTCTTCTCAAGAATATATTTTAAATCAGTCTATTTCTAAGTGAAAAAATTTTACTGTTGATTTCAATTGTATTTCACCTGTAGATTATAAATTTATTTCAATTTCCTGTTTATAATTTTAAGGAATATTTTTTTTAGTTAAAAAATCTTTTTTAAAAGAGTTCATTCTAAGCCGATTGTACATGTGCCTCGTAAGCAATTTTAAATATCAAGATCATTTTTTTTTATTGTTTGGTTGGGTTTTGCGGTGCAAAGTCCAAAAAAGGACAAACCGAGGCAAATCTAAGTTTTAGATGTATGATTTTATTTTCAAAACAATATTAAAATATTTTAAAATAGATCTTACCATAACATTTAAAGCTTTACGGAACAGCAGCTAATATATACTGTATAATTAATAAATATTAAATAAATTGCGTACGATATTTAAAATTAGATAAAATGCATGAAGGCTTCTGTTCTCGTTAGAACATTATGATGGAGAATAATTTATAAATGAAATGTAAAAAGAGAGAAAAATAAATACTGAAAATAATTTCATAACCTTTGACTTTATGATTTGCTCTGAAAATTTCTAAGCATTTATATATGAATATTTATTTAATTTTCCTTTCAAATATTTAATTATTCTAAATTTCAGCAAAACTCTTTTTTTTTAATCTGCTTAAAAACAAACCTCTTCCTTAAATTATCCATCTTACCAACATTTCTATGTACCATGTGGTTTTAAAAAGGTCTTCACTCTCACTTTCCTCCATAGTTTAAGATAAGCGTAACACCTCATGGCTATTGAAGAGTGGCTTAATACACTACTGGCCATTAAAATTGCTACACCAGGAAGAAATTCAGATAACAAAATGATATTTATTGGACAAATATATTATACTAGAAATAATAAGTGATTAAATTTTCTAGAAATAATAAGTGAAAAATCAAATAGAGTCGAGTACCTCGGTCTTACGTTAGATAAAAAACTTACCTAAAAAGCCTATATTAAAAAAATCAATAAATTTATTTCTGCCAAAACTTCACTTTAGTCCTTAATTGCCTACAAATCAAAGCTCTCCACGGCTAACAAGCTATTGATTTATAAATCATACCTTCGCACTATTATCACCTATACAGCCCCAATCTGGGGTGGTGCTGCGGAAACGATCCTGAAACCTCTTGAGTGTCAGCAAAGTAAATTTCTTAGACTGATCACTCAATCAGACTTTTACATCAGAAACGAACACATCAGAAACAATTTGGGCGTCCTTCCCTATCAAGATACGTCCAATTCCTTGCTTTTCGCTTCTACAACAAACTTTATGAAATTGATAACTCTGAAATTCAAGCAATTGAAACTACAGTCCCTATGAACTTTCCAATTTCCACAGACCAAGGGCGGTTCTGCGGGCTAAGCCACTTTCAAAATTATCTATTCGCCTCCCAAAGAATAGAATTATATAAATAAATAAAAAAAATTGTATTTATATATATATATATATATATATATATATATATATATATAATAGAATAAAAAATCTTTTTGTCTTTATATAGTTTTATTAATACTATGTATATAAACTGTAATTTAAAAATATTTTCTTGCACTCTTGTTTGTAATGTGTATTCAAATTTTTATTTTTTATGTTTATTCAATCTCATGCAAAGAACTCTCGTTGGGAGCACTTTAACCTAAGCAAAATATTTCCTTAAACTTTTTGTTTAAATAATTTTATGTTTTGAAATCCTTATGTAAATCTCAACTAAAGTTAGGTGTAGAAAAATTTCTTAGGAATAGAAGGTACATGGCCTCTTAGGCTAGGAACCTAACAAACACTAGATCCATTCTTTAAGATAAGCTTTATCTACCTATATTTTATTAAAAAAAACAGTATGTTTTATAAGAATCCTGATTTAAGAGACAAGCATTTGGTAAGAGATTTCATCAGGTGCTAGGCTGGTGCCATTTGCCTGATATAAAACTGTCTTCAATTTTGATAATCTAATAGTGCAATTGTAGATTAGATTATGTCCATCAATAAATCTTAGAGTTGTCCACCCAATAATTTTTTTTGAGTCCTTAAAAATCTGACTAAAAGAATCAGAGTTTAACAAGCTAGCAAATATTTCTCAGAGGACATTAGAAATATCTACCTCTGAGGGATGTACAGCAGCTTCAGTTTTTAAAACAGGAATGGAATAATTTTGATATATACCATTGGCTGCTTTCACTTTACTCCAAAGCTGTTTTCTGCATGTCGATGAGGACGCATAACGAATCCAAGTTTCTCTCAGACTCTGACGTCTTATCCTCTAGCTAAAGTTTTGACTTTTTTAAAAGCAGGAGGATTCTCTTTTGTTGGTTAGATAATTCTTTGAGAGAATTAATATATGTAAAGTATCTTAATACATTCAAACGTATTTTCTCTAAAATGAAATGAAAACTTGTGAAAGTGACTGCTACATCTTTATGCTGCTTGCTCTTATTTATATACAGTTCATAATTAACTTTTGTATAAATTCTGTGTTTAATTAAAAAAAAAAGGCTGTAGTAAAGGTTAAAATTAATATTACAAATTTTGTTTACTTCTCAAAATTTATTTTTCATTTATATTTTTATTTTCCTACAACTTACTTTGTGATTGTAGGTCTGAGTTCCCCAAACTTTTTTGTGTCGTAGACCCCTTGCCATGTTTTTCCGTGTTGGGTAGACCCCCTACTTACCTGATATTGATTTACTGTAAATTTTTAACTGTAGTGAAGTCTAGTGTTAAAAACTTAAAGTAAAAACACATGTTAATTTATACATTTATTAATTGAATTTAAATTAAAACTACTTAAAATAAAATTTTGTATCTGTTATGTAAAATATACGTAACATTAAATAAACATAAAATAAACTATAAATAAAATAACATAAGCAATAAGTCAATGTTTTTAGTGAGAAGAATGAACCTGATGCTTTAATAATAAATTATCAACATTTGGCGTCAATTTTGTAAGGGTTTATCTTAAATCTCCTCGGCTAATGATGTCCAGTCTGTTTCATTTTTCGTTACGAGATTGGTAACAGCGCTATATTATAAATAATGTAAATGTTTTGATATTATAAGATAGTATGATGTAAGTAAATAGGTACTATCAGTGTATGTGTTGAGATCCACTATCGTGGACCCTCATTTTCATTTCATGGACCCCCAAATTTGTTTTCGCTGACGTAGATCCCTTGCAGGTTGTCATAGACCCCTAGGGGTCGATATAGACCACTTTGGGAATCACTGTTGTAGGTACACATTAAAAAATTAAAAACATTATTTCAAAGTGAATTAACAAATATTTTCTGTTCTCGTTAGAACGTTATAATGGAGAATAATTTATTACAATGAAATGTAATAATAAATACTCTTACGGATTTACGAATAAAATTTATTTAATGTTACAGATGTTATTTTATTACCCTTTCACTTTTAATTTTTTTGTCTTTACTTTTCACATAATTTACTGTTTAAAAAATAGTAAAGTAATTTTACAGTTTTTTTTTAAGTTTAAATAAATACTTAAAAATTTATAACTTGAAAATCTATATTTCATTATATTTTCATTACTAAATAAAAGTAGGTAAATTTAAATTAAAGAGAGAGAAAAAATTACTGAAAATGATATCATAACTTTTGATTTTGTGATTTGCTCTGAAAATTTCTAAGCATTTACATTTGAATATTTATTTAAATTTCCTTTCAAATATTTAATTCTAAATTTAAACAAAATTCATTATTTTGAATCTGCTTAAAAACATGCCTCCTCCTAAAATTATCCTTCTTACAAACTTTTCTATGTACCTAGTGGTTTTCAGAGGGTCTTTGAATTCCCAGGGCATTTTCTCAGTGATCTGTGATTAATCAATCATTTACAGGAAATGGTCAAGGCATATCGAATCTCCCCTTTGCAGTTGGAGAGATTTAAAATATACCAAAGTTGAGAATGTTATTGCGCTTAGAAATTTTAGGTTGGTGAAATAAAGAAATTTTTTATCGTATTTGTGAATAATAATTTTGTGTATTTGTACCGAAAATTATCTTATATAGTAAAATAAGTACTCTCTTATATATACCCCCTAAAATTTAAAAGCTTTATTATAATTAATTGATGATTAGGATATAGAAATTATAAATAGGGGAAAGACGATTGGATTAATGAAAATTTGAGTAAGATGAACAAAATAATATAGCGAACAAAAATATATCGTTATTGAGAAGAATCAAAAGAGAACAATGGTTAGCCAAAAACTAGATTTAAAATATAGATATTGTCAAAAACAGAATCTAGAAAAGTGCTATTATAAAAAATGATCATACGAGTATTTATACTTATATATTCAAATTCAAATGAAATAATGATTTGTCAGTAAAATATTATTGATAAAACATATTCATTAAGGAAATAGAAATAAAATTAAAATAAGCTGTACTGATATGTTCAAAAGGCATGCAATGTACTGCGGATGCATATCAAGCTTCTTCTTATTAAATATTTCTTCTTCGGAAATTTCAATATGAATCAAATTATTGTATTGACAGCATTTAAAAATAATCAAGTGAATGTATGAGGTCTTCAATATAAATATTCAATTAATTGTTTATTCAATTAAATTAAATTGCTTGTTTAATTTTTCTATATCGAAATGAGGTCCTCGCTTGACAGTGTGTATACAAGGTCCTCGTTTGCCTGTATGTATATAATGACCTCGTTTGCCGGTATGTATGGGATGTCCTCGATTGCCGGTGTGTATATAATGTCCTCGATTGCCTGTGTGTATATGATGTCCTCGATTGCAGGTATGTATATGATGTACTTTGAGATGAGTATTAATGTATTAAATAAAGTAAATTAAAATTATAATATTTATAATTCAGTGGGCTGATAATTTTATAGTAAAATTCTCTTTTATAAGATTTTATATTAAGAGTTTAACGCATTGATATTATGTATTGAAAATTTCAGTTTCTGAACAAGTATAATTAAAACCTTTTGCTAAATTTTTAATTAACATTAATTTTAATTTCTTAAATAATTTATTTATAAGTACTGAAATAAATATCAATGAAGTAACAGGAAAATATAAATATATTTACATTTTATTTTTAAAAATGTTAATAAAACGAAGCTTAACATAGTGATTAAATTAGAATGCAAATTAAAAAAATGTACAATTTGTGAAATAAAATTAAAATTACACTTCACATTATATCATTAATTTTTTTTTTCGAAGGAAGAAAATTTTTTAAATAAGAAAACTTTTCAATAAAAATATAAGTATTAAAATTTTTTTATAACATATTATATAATAATTTTTATATTTAAAAAAAATGAAATTTGTATTAAATTAAAAAATACATTAAATTTTAGAATCTACTAAAGAAGCTTCTTTTATTCTCAAGAATTTGAAATTCTACAAGAAGTAAACTCAAATTTGTTGTAATTAAGTTTACTTAAATTTTTAATTTACTTAATATTAATATAATTAATTATTTAGAAATATAAAGAAAAACAATTTTGCATATCTAATAATACACTAAAGAACTAAATATATGAGTCTTTATAAAGTTATCACAATAAACGATATTATTATAAATCTGTTTGATATACACAATGTGTATTTTATCGCTTAACTGAGGACATACACAAACCAGGATTTTTCCGAACTACCGAGGACCTCATATTTTACAGGATACACACTTTTAACACAGTACACAAAAATCTAATATAAAAGGTGTAAACCGAGGACATCATTAAATTTCAATAAAAAATGACAATTAAAAACTAAAATGCATAATTTAAATGTAAAATAAGAAAAATCAAATCAAGAGCATCCTTAAATTTCAATGAAATTTAAAATTTAAGTTTAAATTATGTAATTTCCGCACAAAAATAGCAAAATGGAACCGAGGACGTCCTCGGTTCCGCTGAGGTCCTCGGTTAGAAGGTGTGTATACACTGTTTTGTCCTCGGTTTCCTCCTCTTGCCAACACACACACACACACACACACACACACACACACACACATATAATAATTAAGCATAATAAAATAGTTTTAATAACGTGTAATTAATATTACTGTATTTAATATTTAAAAAAGTTAGGTATCAGTCAGTATACTGCTTATAGATTAACTACAAAAACATATATAAGTATGATAATACTCCATTTCATTTCTGGCACGTATTTTTTGGATATAGAATTAAAATCTTAGCAAATAATAAAATTAAAATTTAACATTTTCAACCATTAAATATGATGCCCTTTTTCATCACAGAATTTTTAAAAGTATTTTACAAATTTAGCACAATATTCCTTCTTATTTCTCTGAGGAAAATGTGATTAATACTTTTGCATACTTAATAAATGTTTGAGACAAATTCTCTGTCATTAGTTATCTAATAATAAAGTTTGAATATTTGTTCAGCTACTAAAAATAAATACCTTAAATGAATAAAATTAATTTTGAAAACACCTTTCACAATTAATTATTTTAAAAAGTTGTTATCTATTAATAAAATAGCATAATTTATATTTATAAAGTTAGTTCTCTTTATTTTTTAAGATAAAATATTTTTGACAAGAAAATGTTTTTAAATTTTCTGGAGAGTTCGGTCATTCCATTCAAATTTTCCGTCTTATGTATCCGAGCTGATATGTTTCAAAAAATTAAATGGCTCGTTGTATAAAAGTTTAGATGAACAAAAACAAAATAACCTTACTTTTATTGGACCATTATACGCATTAAAATTATACTCCTTCTATTACATAACTCTGACATTTTTTGGGAAAGGCTAAAAGATTAAACTCATTAAACTAGCATGAGCAAAGCTCCCTCAGCTCATTACATTTCGTGCGAGGAAGCGATATCTCTCCCTGGAAATGAGTTAATTTCCGAGCACATCATTATGTTCTTTCAGAATTCTGAATTAAAAATCCGCGGAAAATAAACTCGTAGAAGTAAGCCTCATTTTGGGCAGGAAATATGGTGTTGATTGTTTTGTTTCGGTCTTTTTGTATACCTTGACATTTTTTACAGTTCAAATGTAACGAGGTGAATGGTAGATAAAGTACTTATAAAACTGATGTACTAATGATGGCAAAATGTATCTTTTGAATGGAGAAACAAGTATTACCAAATTAACTGGTATTGATTAGAAAGATTAACTCACACAAATAGTTAAATAAAATAAATAAAAAATGATTAATGAGGATATAATTAGAACAAATAAATTGATTTATAGTATTATTTAACAGGGAAATGCAAAAATAATCTGCAAGCAGAAGCAGATTTTAAAAATAACTCATGATTTTTAATTAAATGCTCAGTTGCAAATTTTTAAGTAAAAATAGACTAAAAAAAACGTGCGTATTTAATAATTTCATACAATAATACAAATTACAAAACATTATTTATTATTTATTCAATAGCTTTATCGACAAATAAGATCAGACTTATTCACCAACTATGATGTAACAATACTTTGAGAACTAATTCTAAACTTTGTTTTTTCATTAAACTTTAGATTTTGCAAGACATTTTTTTTTATTTATTTACATTTATGCAATATTTCTTGTAGTTTATTTAAAACTAAACTATAATAGTTATTTTAAATATATGGTATTGTTACAAAACCTATCTCATATTGATTTTCTTTTAACTTTAAATCGTTATTTATTAATTGTATGATTAAACAAACACTTACTGTTAACCTTATCAAGCAACAATGATTCTAACATTTTTTGTTATATGTGTGTGTGTGTGTTATGCACACACACAAAACTCAATACTAACCTAGAATCCTTAAGCTCAATTTACATTAAATATTATTAAGAACTTTGTCTTTGTTTATAGTTTGAGAGTGGAACAAAATTCCTAAAGATATTTAAAATATTTTAATGTTTAAATAATTTATAAATTGTAACTGTTTAAATAATTTTACATTACAATATACATTACATTGTAATATGCATAATTTAAAAATTAAAAAAATAAATAGGGCTATTTACAAAGGGACATATTTCTTAAATTTTTTAGTTTAAAGAGTTTCAGAGATTTTTCAGGGACATTTACCTATTTTAAAACTAATGTTGCACATTTTTTTATCTTAATACTTAAAGCCTAGTTTTAATCAAACATTCATAAAGGATAAATTTATTTCCAAAATCTAATTATTTTCCTGTCATAAGGTTTTTCTCATAACTTAGAAACATTGTTTTGGTTCTTGTTAAACTAGTTTCCTGCTGTCATGAACTTAATTATTCAATTTTTTTAAAGAAACAAAAGTGTAAACTTTGCTAACACAATGCGCACATAACTTCTAAAACTCGATAAATTTCGCTAAAAACATTATGATAAATTTATTTTTTTGAATTTTTAAATTCCATGTATTGTTAATTCTTGTTTGCTGTAATTAGAGGACGTACACACGTAGAAATAAAATTAGTTCGCATATTTTTGAAATTGAAAAATGCTTCATAATAGTAGAAACACTGGGAAATAAAATTTCCTGTTTCATGGGAATAGATTTTATTTTGTTTATTTATTTATGCTTGAAAGCGTTTTCATATAAGAGAAATTTTAAGCAATCGGGTATCAGTATGTACATTTCCTTATGATTAAAGAACTAGATATTCAAAATTAAATAAAAGAAGAAAATACATAATGTAGAATGTTATGACATCAAGTAATAAAAATCTACAACTGTATTCATTTTAATTTTTTTAAATGATATAAAATATTTACTGAGCAAAATATTTACAAAAGGTTTGGCAGTGCATTAAAATTTGTCAAAATACTTTAATTAAAAATCTGAAATATTATTCTTTGCAAAATTATTTCATGCTTAATGGTAAAGATTGAAATCGAAAGTAAAACGTGTAAATTTATGTTTTCGATCATGTGTGAGAAACTGGGAAAAATGCAGCAGTAACTATGTCTGACATTTCTATGTATATATGTATGCATATGTATGTGCGCACAATTAAGGAACATTGATAAATTTTTGTTTTGGGAGACAAATGAACTATATTTGTTACTAAGAGCGTATCAAATATAATTGAATCCGTTTACAAGTCTAGTGTTACAAATTTAGAAATAATAATTGAATTTGTCATAAAATACCTCAGACAGATCGGAAATACTCACATTTTGAGCAAAAATTGCGGTATTTAGAAGTGTTGTACGTTAAAAGCGGTTTTTCTAATAATTTGGTGACTTAATGATGTTTTGGCAAAAAATTTGGCGACTTGGCGAGAAATAGATAATTCAGGAAACATCCATCACCTAAGCTCTAGGACCAATATTTAGCGAGATAGCCAAGAAGCTTCCAGAACATTGGCGAAACTGGTAGATTTCTCCCCCAAGTCAGGTATAAACACCGCAGCCCGACATTGAAGTTGGTTAGTTTAGTTTTCAGTTTTGTGAAGACGATTAGTCGTGACAGCTAGTGAAGCTGTCTGAGATATTTGAGAACTTGGAGCTGTTTCTTATCGTATCCGATGAATTGTGCTGTATTAACTGTGATTGTTACAGCTGGAATTCTTTTCGAATAAAAGTCTTGTGTGCATTAACTGGTTGTTTCATTCAACTCTCAATCAACACTAAAAAACACCAAAGTGTTTAAATGTAGTTGTGGAACTCGGTATATAAGGAAACACCAAGCTAACCCAGGTTCTTAGAGAATAGTGGAAACTTATTGAGAATGAATCAGAAAGACAATGTTAAATAATAACACAGATTTATTGTACTATTAAAATTTAAATATTTATATTAATCATTCTTGATTAATTATCTTATCAATTTCTTAATTTAATAAAAATATATTTATGGAGCATTGTGGCCAGGTTGCTGAGAAGAGATTAAAAAGACTCATCCCCTTTATATTATACTCTTGTATCAATCCTGGTAGGTCACTCCAGTTGCTCAGTTTTCTTTGGGCTCCCCATGCATCGTCTAATGCTCCTGTATTCCCCGTGAACTGGTTTGCTCTATGTCTCTCATTTGGGTAGGTATGCTTTATCTCTGTCATCTATCTCTTTTTTTCTTTCTCTTTATCATCGGAGACTAGGTAAATTTCTCTACATCTCTGTCTCATCGGAGGCTTAAGACTCATATCCCGGTTTAACTCCTTAACTTTACAGTTATCTTCATCTCTCCTCCTACTTCTTCTATTGGTTATTTATTTGATCATCAAATGAATACGTAACTTCTAGTCTTCCAGGGAATGGTCAGAAATCTCCCTTCCAAACCCTTGATTGGCCACACAAAAACATAAGAGAACATTTTTATATTACATGGACCACCCATGTATCCCAAGTCAAAAATGACCCTGTGATGAAAAACTGCTATAAACTTTAAGTGCAGTATTCAGGTGCCACTTTGAAATGTCTAGTTTTATTTCTTTATGACACTTGTCTCATTGTATTACAATTTTTATGCATTTCCTTTCTTTTGCATATTAAAATGTATAGCCAAGAGGAATTGTTATTAATTCTCTGTACAATAAACATGCGTTTTCTCTCCGGCTCCTTTTATGTCGTTTGCACTACGACATCAAATATAAATGAACGATGAACACCAATTATATAAACTATTTCAAAATCAAATTTTGAACTGATAATCATGGCTGAATATGTGACTAATGAATTAATATATCTTAGTATTCAAATATTAGCCATTCCATATTAATTTATTTAATATCGTTTTCAGAACATGAAATTAAATGCAAAAAATGTTTCCTTTCGTTTCATTTAATTTTAAAAACAGAAATACTATGCAAATGATATTTACCCACTTAATGATTTCAAAAAAAAAAAAAAAAAAAAAAAAAAAAAAAAAAAAAATTATTGAGTCCACATGATGTTTACGGAAGAAAAATTATTTTAGAATAAATTTATTTATCATTGATTAAATAATTACTTATTATTGAAAGTGAAAAGTACAGTAAAATACTTAGCGATACCTAGTGACAGAATTTGTAAGTGATTGTACACCATAGAATTAATTTCATCATATGACGTAACAAAAAAATATTTGTTTTGAATTCAATTTGTCTATCTCATCCTAAAAATGAGTTCAACATTTTTTCAGTATAGTTCATTTAGTTAAAATTTTATTATTATAGCTCTTATACATTTTCATATGATACCTGTTCTGATAACAACGTAAATTCCTTTTTTCCCCAATTTTTCTATAACTTACACCACTTTCACTAAAAAAAATGGGGAATTGGAATCCACCAAGAACCGGAAGTCAGCCTTAAGGCATGATGAATTCCAACGGAATGCCACGAAAATCCATAAATTATAGATACGGTTGCAGAGAATACGGACCGAAGACCTTTTATTTATCTCTTTTTGTTCCTCTTAGAGAAACTGATGTCGCGATGGCAATTTGTCTATGCGATGCTCATTTTCGATAGACATCGGTAAATCAGTATCTCATTACAAATAGGAAACTTAGTAAAAGAAAAAAATAGATCGGTACCGAATTGTATTGTATGGAAATTGCAGAAGAAAAAGTAGATCGAATCTTGGATAAAAAAAAGAAATAATTCGCTTTGTTTGCTGTCTCCGTAGAGTTCTATTCAAAAGAGTTACGAGATTCCAGAAAAACGGTTTCCAAACCTGGGGTGAAATACGATGGTAGTAAAATAAGAATTTGCTTTTATATACAATTACTTGCATGTATACATATATGGTTGTAACAATTTATAATAACGAACTTCTGCTGCTATCATTTTAAGTGCAGTGTATCGTGATTTATAGATATATGGAACCAAAACTCAAATAAACGTTCTGGCGAGTAAAGGTTTATGTAGAATAACTTACAATGATGCCTTATTAAGTATGATTCATAAAATGACTCTCTAATAAGCAAATAAGTATGTCCTACATGTCAAATAATATAATGAATTTGTTCTGAGTTTTTTATTGTTTAAGGCTTTAAATGTACTCATTTATGAATATTTGAATATAAAAACTGAAAATAATAAATTTTTATGTTTGAAAAATGTTTACAGTTGCAAACACTTTAAAGCTTAATGCAAAAAATTATTAATTATTCTTGTTACGTTCAACATTTTGTAATATTTTGCATATAGGGAAATAGGTAAGGGATTGATTTATTAAAACTTTTAATGTATTCTATTTTCTAAAAAAAATTAAGTTTTTGATTCTTTTATTTTTACATTACATCAAAAAATTGAATTTCGTTACGTGATATAAGTAAATTCTAAAATACGCTAGAAATATTTAATATCACAATTGAAAATTATTGTTGAAAAAAGAATACCAAACTAAAAGTGAAAGAATACAGAGTGCCACATTACAATTTATCACTCGTAATGAGCAATAATTTATTATTCTATAACTAAACATATTGTCAATAAATTACTTATAGTGTTATATATTTCTAAGCAAACTTTCAAACTTAAAATACTAAAAAGGATTTCAAATAGATTTTAAATATACCAAAATCCTTTTTTTTTACAAGCATTGGTTATATTTTATTATAATTCCATTTTGACCTATAAACTGAAATGAAAAGCAAACAATTTTGAAATAAATTAATGTATAAGATTTGAGTTAAGTGAATATAATTTTCATTCTTTCTTGGAGCTTTGAGACAATTTTATAATAAAAAATATATCATTAATTTGGTATTAGTGAAGTTCTTTTTTGTTCTATTTTTGAGGCAACTATTACTTGCTATGGAAATAATCAGTTTATCACTTTTTGTAGCTTTAATCTGCATTTCATCTGAAATTAACTCTTGGTAACAAATAGTGACTCAAAATGGGATCAAAGTCGCAATCATATTAACTCTTAAATTTATATCAATTTACGTTTTTTATCATTCGATTATTTATGTAAATACATTTTTTTTCATTCTTCTATTATTTCTATGTGTAGTAAATTTCTGTTTCATCCGTCCCGGCTGTTTTCAGTTTCACTTATAATTTGAGGGGATTTAAGGGACGCTAACACTTTAACATTATAAGTGTATTATTCAGCAAATGGTTAAATTGTGACTTTAATGTCTCAATTGTCAGTAGCCACTTCTAAATCAGAAACTACTCGTCTCAATTTATGCAAGTGTCGCAAAATTACCTGTGGTAAGTTAAGTTCTCTATGCACCTGTCAAGTTCATTATATTCATTTTTTCAACTAAATAAATCTACAATTAGTGCATAAAATGGATCCTGTAATATATTAGTTTGGGGAAAAAGAAATCCATTATTTTTACGTGAACTTTATGTAACTTCTTTTGGATTCACTTTGTAAAAAGGTTTAAAACAGCTTTCATGTAGATTTTTAGGTCTTGCGCGTTACGACTGTTGACATGCGGTTAACTTCGATCATTTTTGATATTTTATAGACATTTTCGACGATGCTGTATCCACATGCGTGGTGCAACTCTAACATCAAAAATACCCGAACGGAATCGACGAAACAAAAAATGTACGTAATTGGTTGTTAAAGCTTTATATATGACGATAAACACCTTTCACAATTTTAGCCACCCGGCTATCTTTTTCACCGTCACAAGAGAAAAACGAAAATGTATTGAATTTTCTGTTTGTTGTCTTCCATTTTTAAAACCTTGTACTTGTAACTGAATTAATCAAACAAAACCCGTAAGAGGATATTTTAGTGTCAAATGTCACCTTTCCAACGAGCATAAATTTGAAATTGTTTGATAGATACCTCACGAGATATCGATCGCTACAGACGTCTACCGAAAAAATAATGGATTACTTTTTCCCCAAACTAATATATTGGCAAATAAAATTCTTATGTTCAATCCTGATACAAACAGAAATATCTCAAAAGGTTAAAGGATTATAAGTCTGTTGATGCATTTGTGCAATACAAATATATTTGTACTTTACACCGTTAGAAATGTTTCAAGTTATTCTTATTGCATAAATGAGAAACAGCTTTAAAAATTGATCTTCAAAATTATCACAATGGAAAACGATATTTATTAATGATCATTCCATAGAAAGATTAATGTATTTCTAAACAGTACATCACAACACGGCATTGGATATAACATAGAGTATTAATATGTTTTTTTTCAAAACTGTGTTCTATGTTCTGATGTTGCCAAGGTATTAAGGCTTAAGATATGTTGCTTGTCTGATAAAATAAAAAAAACTAATTTTTTATAGTTTTTTTTTTTTTTTTTTTTTTTTTTTTTTTTTTTTTTTTTTTTTTTGCACTCCTTTCAGATTTAGAAAAAGATTGAAATACTATATAGCATTATTTATGCATAAAATATGAAAGTAAAATACTTTTTTAAAATTTGTTTTTGTTGAAATCAAGCAAATAATCAAAAAAAATATTTACAGAGTATGTTTCTTAATATATTTAAAATATCAATGATCTCTTAAAAAAAAGAAATATATTTTGTATGCTATAATTTTTTAAGAAAAAAATTCTTAAACTTCAATTTCTGCATTGCATTTGTATTTTTATCATAGAAAAATCTTGATCATTAAATAATTTTTTATCTGTTAACTTCAATTTAATCTTTAGACAGTTTGCTTCCGAAAAAAAATTATATAATATTTATTCTATCGAATATTTTATATTTTTATTTTATATTGAAGTTCCGTAAAACGTAAATATGTTACCTTTCATTATTTAAATTTATTATTCATAAAATATACAAATTATGTTCATAAGCCTAGATATACATAGAAAATATATTTAAATTCTCAAATAATTCTCTGGGTGTAATAATTTTTATAAAAATAATAAAAATTATAAAAAAAATATATCCTAATTTTTCTTGCGGGTATCTTTTTTTTTATGGAAATAATCCAAATTTTTTAAATTAACGAATTCAGTTAGAAAAAATAATGATTAGAATTTTTTTATAAATAAATAAAAAGTTGAATTACAGTGCAATAAAAACTAAATAACTATTCAAATAATCACAAAAAAAGAGAATAAATTATTTATGCGTATATAAATTTTAGGGATTTTTATAAGTCGTACATTCTTTCATATTTTTTTTATAATTTGTCATATATTTGAACGTATTCATAAATTAGAATTATTTGTGCTTTCCTTAAAGTTATCCTCTTTTAATAATATTTTGTTTAATATAAAAAATAACTTAAAAGTTTCAGCTAAATTTTGTAACTGGTTTAAATATTTTCTTAATATAATAAATAAATAACAGAAAATTATATTTTAGATTTGAGTTAAATTCATCCAAACATATTTCAATTAAAATATTTCTTACACATTTAGATATTAAAATACAATTTGGAACATATTCATGAACTCATATATTTATACTCTTGAAATCATATATTTATATATTTTATAATTTTGTCAAAACTTTTTTCGTTTTTCCAAACATTTGTGTAATACTTCTCTCACATTTTTTTTTTTTTTTTTTTTTTTTTTTTACAATTGAAAAGTAAGTCACTTTCAAATTCATTAGCAAAACAAAATATTTATTGGAAGACATATTATTTATATCTTGGAAAAGCAATTGGGAATACAGCTCTTTTAAAACATATTTGGTGTCAGATAGACATATTAATATAAGATATGACAATGAATTACATAAAATACTAAACTTTACTGAAATACTTTTTTTTTAATTGTACAAGAATTGGAAGGAACAAACGGAATTCTCCAAGTCCATAAACGTGAGGTTAATATTCATTTAATGGCAGGACTATTAAAAAAAATTTTTCTCTGGAAGTAAAAAAAAATACTAAGGTTTAGGTTATTATTAATTTGCTTTATGAAATACTTAATACAGGATTTAATGATGATGTATACAAACTGATTTCAAGACATAAAACTTAAGTTTTAAAACATGTTATTAGATTTTGCGCAGTGTTAAAACAAATTTGAAAACTTTAAGCATTACTTCGAGTCAAATTCATATGGTATAACCTTATTTTTTATTAAAACTATCTTCTTCCATTGAATTTGTTCATAATACTTAAGGAGTTTATTCGCTGTATGAACTTCACGTGGCAGCAGAGAGATATGCTTATGATTCAAAATATGAATTCCCACGTCTACGCTTCCCGATAAGCTGGTCTAATGTAACAGTAATTTAGATCTAATTGATTTTGATATGTGAGTTGAATCACACACTGAAATGGATTAATTTATATAAATTAACACTTTGTAAATTTAGAAACTGGACCACAAACACACACACATAAAATAAAAAGGAAATTTGTGCCAATTTAATTTCCAATGATAGGAAGTATAAAGATCTCAAGAAAAGGTATAAGGAACTCATATCCATTTGCTTGTATGTTTTGGCTAATACTACGTTAAGAATTCTATGACCTTGCGCCACAAAAATCAACCAAACATTAAGAATTCTATGTTAATATGAATAAAAACAAAAATTATGGAAGCAACGTTTATACATGCTTGTATGAAACTGCATGCAATTCTGTAAGAACTGATAGAAGTAAAGGATAAATAAAGTTCTCTTTATATCTGTTACGTGCCGAATTTCAAAATACTGAATACTAAAATGATTCCCACGAAAACAAAGTTTTTATGAAAAATACCCAAACCACAAGGGTATCTTAGTATCATTATTCGTTAGCTGTCTGGGATATGTATATTGCTAAAGATATGCTACATCTGAACTTTGTGAAGAACAAGACGTTCGCTGTTTACAAGTATATCAAGAGCAGCAAAACAACACTACAACAAACGAAAGAATAAGACCATATGTCACAGATTGAAAGCATAAAACACTATGAAAACAAGATACAAGTCATGAAATTTCTGAAAAAATGCTATTACACATGTACAATCCTTTCTTCATCAAAATAGTTTTAATTAAAAAAAACTGTTTAGTAAAATACTTTACTGAGGAAAAACTTTTAAAATTCAGAGTGTTATTAAAATATTTAATAATTAGTTCAGCCTTTAAATTAATGTGTTTTGTACATAACTGTTATTACTCTCAAATAACGATAATTTAGAAAAATTGTCATTTTTATAACTAATGATGAAATACCTTCATAATTTTCAGCAACTTATAAACTCTTTAAGTTGAAGCAATATTTTCCAAAAATTCAAATTTTAAATTAATAATAATTGAAACTAAAAATAAAACTGCAATGAAAATAAATTTTCAAAAATCATATTTTACAACAGTAACAATTTTAAAAAATATTTTGAAGGTAGAAATGAAGAAAGTTATTTGAAACACATTGCTTACAGTATAACACGTAAATATAATAATTAAAACTCTTTTTATTTTTCTTCAATCATTCAATGATTTTGAAATATAAAGTGCTCAAATAATATTTTTCATTTTATAAAATGAATTTTCTTTCTGCTGAATATTTTAGTTGAATTTGATTTTGTATATGTATAATGCAGTTTAAATAAACATACTATATAACATATAAATATAAAGATACATATATATATATATATATATATATACGTATCAATTTTTAATTTTAATTACTATTTAAATTATAATAACTACTCAATTTATAATTTTAATTAATACGTGCAGCACATTCTATAAAATATGCTTTTCCACATTTAAAGAAATTTATTTTTATAAAAAGGTTTAAAAATTATATAAATATATTTATAGTGAATTAAGTTTTGTGGGTGTAACAAAGGACTATACACAGAAGCACGTATTATTTTAAGTATTAATTATTAAATCGGAAGTTAAATGGTTAACATTCTTGTCTTTCAGTATGAAAATTCATGAGTGAAAAAGTAAGTTTGAATCTCACCTACAGTAAGAACGTTTATAGCAATTCGTATATTAAGAATTAAACTAAAAGTCCCAATTGAATTAAATTGCGTGTGCAAAAAGCGACCATTGAATTAGTCAGATCTATTTTGTTTAATGTTAAAAGATGTTTTCTAATTCTGAAGAAAAATAAAATAAGTTAATATAATTCATTTGACAGTCCTATTTTAGTAAGGAAATTTACAAATATCCATTAATTTTACAAATGTGGAGATAAGCTTTGAGTATACAAAGCTCTATTAAATATTACTTTGTTTAAAAATATTTGAGTATATAATGCGAAAGTAACAATATTTTCATTTAATAAATCGTAAATATATAGTGCGAAACTGGGTTTGAAAAACCTAGAATGAATTATGATGTAGATATATTTTCTTTAGCTAGAATTTTAACATTATAAATTTATATTGCAGTTTCCTTTATGAATTTATTGTGGAAGCGATAAGAGAAGGAAATTGCTTTTAAAATAAAACATATACATAGTATTGAATCTCATATGTTGAAATAAATGAGATACTATGAAACTATTTAAAAGGAAAGTATATATTTCACGCTTTAATTTTTAAGGCATTAACAGAAATGATCCCAAATGTATCCTGCATATTCTAAAATAATTTAAATAGTTTATTTATGGAAAATGTTACCTTAAAAATATGATACAATTTATTATTCTCTGTTAGAAAGGCTTATTTTGTAAAAGTTTACAACATTTAAAAAACTAATAGGTATTTTATTTTTTCTTTAAAAATGTTTTTTGGCTGAATAATGAACAATTTAATGATTTAATACATCATTATAACAATGTTTTGTATCTTTAGCACATCATTTTACTGTAATTTACAGAATGCTATAGGAAAGTAAACATTATCTGAATGAAAGAGAAAATGCTTTCCAACGACAGAAATCATATTTCATGACTACATTAACATTATAAGAATTCAAAGCAAGTTACCTTGTTAGTGAAATATTTTTTCCAAAGAAAACAAGCTGTATTTTACAATTCTCGGTGATACTTCTTCAATTAAATAAAAAGAAAAACATTTAGCCAACTATGGACAATATGTCAATGTGCGAAGGTTTGTATTCTGTATAAAATATTCATATTCCTTTAAAAGAGAAAACTGTTAATGACTTTTTCACTAAAGGAAAACTGACAATAATGTGGAAAGTAAATATAACTACAAAATGATATTGCGCAATATTTGATAAATATAATACATTTTAGACAACTTTAACGTGATATAAAATCGAAAATATTTGTTAAACTAGTTTTACATGCAAGAAAAAATATTATTTTTACTATTATTTTTAAATTATTTTACTTTATATTTCTTACAAAAATAAATATATTTCATTTTAAATTATAATCATGTGTATTTATATCACTATAGGTACTTCACATTTTAATGCTTAAAAATATATAAATCAGTGAAGACAGTTCAAGGCTGAAATTAATATCTTTAATAGATAGGAAAAATAAGTGAAAACAATGAAAACAAATTCAAATTATAAGAAACTGGTTGAAAATAGTTATGGATTTAAAAAAATATACGCTTGTACATCTATTGTCACATGGTAAATTTTAGAAACTAATTAGATCCACGGCATGTTTGGATACGGATGTCGACATCAATAGTGATTATTGTGACTGTAATCTTGTTTCTTTTCTTCGTTTAAATTTTAACCATCTCCCTCCTGTAAGAAATGTTGTGTAAAAATTGAAGAAATCGAAAGCCTTATGTCGAGTAATCAAGTTAAACCAAGAGATTTTACAAACTTATTCAATTCATTTTCCAGTTAAATGGTTATTCAAATAACTGTGAACAATGATACTCAAAAGAAGTAAGCACCATTTCAATGAAAAATCGTTGCTAAAACATTTCGAGTTGTATAAATGGGAAACATTTCGGCATTGTTAGTATATGATATATTTTAATGGCTCTTTGCTAAAAACAGAAGAAAAATGTATTCCTACGAGAATTTAACCAATTCAATAGTATTTGATTATTCATTTTGATACTCTATGATTGTGATGATAATTATAGCTACCTATACCTACACATTGGGGTTATTTTGAATATCAACGAGAGGAACCATGTTTCGTATTATTATGCATTAAGTATTATGATGATTAATATGAATTATTATATAATATCATAATTATATTATGAATTATTATTATGCTTCGTACATTATGCAATTCGAAAATGTGAGCATCATCGATTAATTGTTAAGCATATTTGCAGCAAAGTTCATTAAACAAATAATTTTGTTCAGTTATAAAGATTAAGCACAGTCAAAGACCAATAACAGTTTTAAATAAATTATTAAAAATCTACTCAACAATTGAAATTATTATATCCAATTACTTTGTTGATGATTTTGTGAGTGAGACATTCCAACATTCCATTTGTCCTGCATAATAAGCATTGGGGCTAAAATGGGCAACATTATTCTTTTAAGAAAGTATTTTTTCAACTGCAAAAAAAAGTTTTTCAATGGAATTTCTTTGATTTTTCTAACTTATATATTTAATAATTATTTTTTTAATAAAGTCTTTCATACCACGCCAATCATTTTTAGTAATTCTTTCATTGTTATATATCATAAAATAAAACAACTCAAAAGCATATAAACATTGCTTTTCATTCTAAACTATATCGGAAGCAAATTTAAGAAGCATTAAAAATAAGTATAATAAACAGCATATAAAACAACAAAAAATATTCTGACAAGAAATTGTTTACAATTCTGAAATATTTGTGGTCTTAAATAATATTTACATTAAAAATTGATATTATTTAATATTAAAAAGTAATAAATAATTAATATTATTAATAATATTTTCAAAATAGATGATATGAAGAGAAAATAGAAAATATAGAATCTGTCAGAATATAAATGGATATGTAGAGGAAAATTTAACAAGAAGGGCATCAACGTGTTGATATCTTCTTTAGTTGGTAAAATATTAGGTATCAAAATATGTCGCATACTTTAAGGATATTTTCTCAAAGAACCTGTTTATAAAAAAATACTTTCGATCCCAATATTGTTATTTCATACCAAAAAATAAAATTTCAAAATAGTTATTTTGTAGTACTAAAAATTTACAAGGATAAGAAGCTTTTTTTAATTCATTCTAGGATACATTTCCAGAAGAAAAATGATGAATATCCTCATTAAAATATGACAGTATCTGTCATATATCAGTTTATTTGTTTTATTTTGTATAATAATAAAAATATCTCCTGAAATCATAATGACTGCTAAATTTCGATTATATTTCCCATAGCTGTATTTTGATATTAAATGTTTCTCTTATTAAAAATCTATATGTCTGTATTTAAAGTTTAAAACAAAAAATTTACCCCATTTAAACTTCTATTGATGAATAACCAATAAATTTTCTGTTTGAATTTCGAATTGTTAACGAATTGTTGTGTAGTTCGAATTGAATTTCGAATTGGTTAACTATATTCTGTTAACATTTTTGATTTTAAATTTCTAAATGTGAATAAAAAGCTGTATCAAATGCTTTATGCATCAAAAACTAATATAAAAAATATTTTTTATAATATCTTAATAGATAATGATAGAAATATCTCTTAATTATTTTTGAAAATATTCCTGTTGTAAAATTAATTGTAGGAATATATATGTTAGTCCCATAGTATTATATTTAATTGTTTTAACAAACGCATGTTAAAGTGTTTATTTATCCTATTGTTTACATTCGATTCTCAAGATTCTTTCTCATTTTCAAGTAAATTGAAATAAAATTATGAATCTCTCTCTTTCTCTCTCTCTCTCTCTCTCTCTCTCACTCACAGACATCTTAGATACAAATTTAATTAGCAAGCATTTAAATATTTTATTTATACGATAGAACAATTTTATTTATACATCAGAAATAATTCATTTTATTTGCTTGAATCAGTGATCCAACGATCAGCAATTAGACCACGATTTAAAATTTATGCGTATATCGAATATAAGCAACCAAGGCTTAGATTGCACTTAAACCCATTTCACTAGCAATTTCGATACCATCGGCTGAAATAATCTATTTTTACATTTCGCTTAGCATGTAGTCAAATTTCTTATTCAAATAATTCGAATTTATTATATAATATTTAAGTTTATTTTTTATCCCAATAATGGATTTTAAGTGAAAAAATGGAGATATTTCATTTTAATAACTTAAGACTATATGATTTTTCCTTTTTTATATTTTTATAGATTGAGGAATTTTAAAATACTCAGGATTCGTTTTGTGTAATTCTTTTTTTTAATTTTTAAGTACATAAAAAAATTAGTAGTACCTTTGAAAACACAACTTTTAAAATATTCATCCAAAGTGAGCCTTTTTAAGCTTTTTAGTATATGTGTTAAGAGAATGTGGTAACGATGTCCTAAATAATGGTTTCAGAGCTCAGTGTTTTTTTTTAAATATTAAAAACACTTTTCCAATTTTCAAACATTTGTTATAAATGAAAATTATGAAGTAAATATCAATTTCAATTCTGTCATTGAAATTGACAATTTACCTGACTCAAAGACACTTGAATCAGGTAAGTTTGAAAAATCATCAAAGAAATTTTTACATTTTATGAGGTGAAACTACATATAATAATTGTTTCTGAGACCTGTTAGTCAAAATAAATTAATTCAGAAATATGTGCTTGAACGCAATGTTATAAAATTAAAATAAAAATGTATCCAATACACAAAATAAATATTAAATGAAATTTATTTATTCTGTGCACTAAATGAAATGTGTGCAATGAAAGGAAATATTATGCATTTCAAATAATAATAAATATTAATTAAAATTTATTAATTATTTGACTTTCCCCCCAATATTTCTTATAAGATTGATATATCAGATATTTCAAATAATTTTTAAAACAAACTTAATGCTTAAAGTTTATTTAAGTAAGAGTTATAAATAAAAATATATTTAAATTAAAAATGCATATATTTTTAAGGTTGTTTTTATTTTTAAAAATATAAAAAAATATTTGAACTTATATAATCATAATTTGAGAAAAATTAAGTTATTAAAATATAAAAAAATTATTTACTTGTTAAGATAATTTTAATAGAGTGGAATAAATGAAGGCTCTAATGGATTAATTAAGTGCGTGATACTTAATTTTTAATACTCCTTGAAAACAATTTTGAAATTCGAGCCATTATTTAAAATTAAGAATATGAAACATTCTTCAAAAATTTATTCATTTACTCTGAAGTTTCATAAATTTAAATACACACTTAGTTTTTGGTAAGCTTATATAATGACACTTTTATTGCCAAAATATTTTTGATTATGACTTCACTAGTCACCAAAGTGAAAGTGAAACGTTTGCATTAAAAACAATTCCCTAGTTCACTGATTTCCAATGTATATTTTTATTCATTTATAAATGTAAATTATGAAATTTTCATGCTGATTTCACAAATGGCTTTGCGTCAATATTATTAATAAGATTTTCTTTTTATTAATTTTTGTACATTTGATCTGTATCAAAAAATCAATTTTATTTCATGAAATTTTAAAATACAGATATAAATAATGTTAATAATGGGTTAATATTTAAGAGTTGTTGTTGGGTTGGGTTTTATGGAGCAAGGTCCAAAAATGGACAAGCTGCGCTAAATAATTAAGAGGTAGTTATAAACTAATAAATAATTTATTAAAACAATCAGATTATTCATAACTGGTTTTAGAATTTTAAGTGTATAGAGATTCATAAACAGAGAGTTAGTATGATATTCCTCATGCAATTTTTATGTATATAAAAAGATTCAATTTTTAGCCCCTTTAAAATTTAATTCATGCTTTAAGGTCAGATGTGTGTTTTTATTAAATTAAAAGTCAAGTAATATCTACTAAAATTGTTTGTTGTATTTTTTATTAATGTAACACAGTAGATTATTTATTTTGTATCCATATGCATATTTGTATAACAAGTATTAGATAGTTTTTAAGCAGATAGCTTGTTGGTTGTGTAGTTAAATTTTGACTAAAATTTGTGAACTTGATTGTACAAAAATAATTTTCGAGATCATATTTTCCTTGATTATATAATAATAAAGTTATTTTGACTTCAATCTGATGCTAGTTTTAAAATATTGACAGATAACAAGATGTTGCATTGCCTAGTAATAGGGAATGATTCTATGTATATCGTTGTCAGATTTAATTATAAAGAATAAAAGTTAAATAAACTGTGGAAATTCCATTATTTTTATTTAACTCTTTTGCTATTTTTAAACTTGAAAAATGGAAGAGGCTTCTATATAGTCTTTGCGAAAATTTAGAAAATGAAATGCTCCATGATTTATAATAATGTATTTTAAATTATTACTTTTTGAAATAACTTACACATTCATATAATCAGAAAAAATTGCTAAAACTTGATACTTTTTTAAAAGATTGAAATTTTTCGCATGGAAAAATAATTGCTTTTGACAAATTTTATTATAAAAGATTAGAATAGTGTATTTGCTTAAGGAAATTAATTTTGCAATATGATAGGCAAAATAATAAGCTCTTGTAACTTATGATATAAATATTAGGGGTGTCTTTTATATATAAAGTTAATAATGAAATTTAAGAAAAGTAACAAGTGATATATATGTAAGATTTTAACAGTAATTTAATAGGAATAATCATAGACTGAAATTTATAATTTAATTAAAAATGATCTGCTAAATATGAAACATATTAATATCAGAAACTATTTAAATATCTTATATATAAAGAAATATGCACTTTGAGAATATGTTTAATTGCAGTTACTAAAGATAAAACTTATTTCTTTACATGCTTCAAATCAACTAAATTTTTTTAAGGATGTTTGAAAATATATAGTCAGTTTTAGAATATATTGAGAAATTTCTGGGAAATATGACTTGAGTAAATTTCATGCGTTTATGACTTTAATTATAAATTTACTTTTCAAATTATAACAACAAGGTTTCGGCAACTTGAAACCAATAAAAATAATAACAATTTCTTTGAAAGGATTGAAACTTTTAATATTGGATTATTATTATCACCTGATGACAATTACTGTAGAACTAGTAAATTCAAATTAAAAAAGGTTGTATTGCTAGAGATTAAGTTAAAGCGTAGTGAAATAGAAAAAAAAAGTATTTTAAACCTGATTTAGTGGAACAGAGAAATAAAGTGAATTTTCATCAATAAAACTGTCATGGCATCTGTGATAGACTTTGTCCCAAATCATGAAAAAAATGCTGACAAAGAAGGAAAGGGGAATTTTGTAAATTATCCTCCATTTATATCTATGCTCCTACTAACTACACAAATGAATCAATCAAAGGAAAAATTTAGGATGAAATTCTGACAATTATTGTTTCAACAAGAAGTGAAAACTATGAAATTGTTCTTAGTAATATCAATGATCAAACTAAGCATGAGCATATATGCAGAGATATCATGGTACGATATAGTGTGTACACAAATACTACAGAATAGTTAACTTATAATGGCTAGTTTGAATAATTTAAAAATAATGAGTATGCGCTTCAATGATAATAAATCCACAGAGAGACGTACAGATATTATAAACAAATATTTGAAACCAAATCGATAGTATTTTAATCTCTGTAAGATGGGAAACGCTTATTTAAGATGTTAGAAATCGATGGGTAACTAACTGGGACTAAACATTTTCTTAAAGCTTCTAAATACTGACATGGAAAATCTAATGTGGTTAAATCTCCAATAAGAAAATTTTATTTTCTATTAAAAATGATTCTACTAGATGAGATTACGTCTAAAAGAGGAGAAGATATTTTTTAATAAATATAAAAAAATGCATTCAATCTGATTGGAAACATATTGACGAGTTTATTTTGGAACTGTTAATGAGTATAAATTCAAGTAAATTAGTTCACAAATGAATGGTTTTATAATGAATATAACGATGACTTGGAAACAAACATTACAGGACAAAATATTTTGCAAGAAATAAATGTTGGAAAGTAATTTTTATCTTTTGCTTACATCAGGTAGTATAATAAATATGACTAACTATAGAAAACACAATCCTAATTGGAGTGTAGTTATATTAATTGTGGCACGATGTTAAATAAATTATTTTAAAGATAAAAAAATTATTATGTCCCGGAAAAAATTATTTTAGAATGAAATTTATTAAACATTCTGAAAAGCAAAATTGTGGTAAAAAGTCTTTAAAATAATCATTCATTCCGAGGAACATTAAGAAATGCCAATAGAGAAGAACTTGTAAATCATTGTCCCTATGTTAAAAAAGGTAAGAAATTAAATTGTAATAGTTACAAAGGTATAAAACTCTTAAATGTGACCTATAAAATACTTACAAATAAATTTGCAAAAATCTTTTGTAATTAGCAAAAAGGATTTTGGACAATTCTCAATGTGGATTTATTTCAAGACTGTGAATCAAATACATATTGAACATTAATATAATTTATATTATTAAAACAGTAGGCATTATTATGCATATTAAGACAATACACAGATAGAACATTAAAACATAGTTGAGAAATTTTCCAAATATAATATTGATATACTTGCAGTTTTTATCTAGCAACAATCTAGCTACGTAACTAGCTTCAATTATATGCACTACAAATGATGTTGCCGAATAAATTGAAGCCTGATTTTTGAAGTTAAGCCGATGCTATTTCATGCATCAACAACTACAGAAAAACAAATAGGCATTAATAGATATTAAACTAAACTATTATCCACCCTATCATAACACACGAGTGCGAGATTTGGATTTTAACACAAAAAATATAAGCAATTTACTGAATTATGAACGAAAAATACTTAGAAAGATCTATGGCTTAATGCAATGAAGTAGCATTTGTTAAAAAATAATAACTGATAACGAAATACAATCTTTCATTAAAAGTTGAAATCATAAGCAAATTCTACAAAGCACAGAGATTCTCATGGTTTATACATTTTGACATATTACCCAACAATCATTTGGTGCTGCAGGGATTCATGTCCAACTGGTCAAAAGTTGGATTTGAGAAAAGATATATAGATGATGTCCTATATATCTTTTCTTAAACATTTTCTATTTGAAAATCAATTTAGCTATAGAATTGTCTGTAGAGATATTGTCCAGTAAAATATGGACATGTCTGGGTTATAATGCCAATAAAAATGTAAATTAATTAGTCGACACATTATTCCATGCGTCATTAACCATCTATAATATAATTGAAGGATTATCATTTCGAAATTGTTCTTAAATCGTTAAGACTGTTAACTAATATAGAAACAAGAATTAAGCTAATAAAATAAATAGCTCAAAATTTCAGTAAATTTTACTTTCTTGAAAGAAGAATACATTTTTATAAAATTAATACAATATTTAAGCAAACTTCTTAGAACAATGATGGATAAAAAGGTATTTATATTTAGAATTTTTCTTTACTTTTTAGAACCAATATATATTAAAAACCTTCAAGCAGCATTTATTATAAAGAATTTTAATGAGGTATTATTATTCAGCAATTATTTTAAGGAGAGATTAACAATATTTGTATACTCAGCATTTTTTTTTACATCCAAAAATTAGTTACTAACGTATTCTACTTTTCAAATAAAATTGTCCTCAAAACAAAATGCATCTATTTTAAAAGTAAAAAATTTATCTTACAATTTAAAACTCCTAATTAAAGTTTTTATAAATTAAATTCATGTGGATTTGCACCTTACTAAAACTGTAAGATCAAAATTGCATACAAATAATTATTTTCTTATTAAATAATTATTTTTTTTATTAAATAATTTTATTGAAATCATAAAACGTGGTCTTGAGAATGGTCACAATTATAAAAGATTTTTCTTTAAAAAATTAATTTGCATTTTTATTGTTATATTATTCCATACTGGGCCTTTTTGAAGTTTATTTAAATGTAAACAATATAACGTTTATTACATTATATTGTTCACATTTAAATTAAGAACTTTAATAAATACTTATTTATATACATTATATACTGAAAAGCTTTGAAAAAGTTCCATTAATTAGAAGTAAATACAAATCCCCAAAAAATGTCCTAATAATTGAAAAACGTGTTTCTTTATAATCGAATAAAGACATATAAATGAGTAATAAAATATATTTTATTTAAAAGATATAGATTTATAGAAATTAATAGATTTAAAAAAAATGAATTTCTACTAAGCTTGTAAGAAAGAAATGAAAGAAAAAAGCACAATAAACTATGTTATTTCATTGAGAAAAACTCATACTATAAAATTCTGAAATTATTTTTACTCCTTAAAACCCAAGAAAAAAGAAATTATAAATTAGCAATTAATACAAATAAAATGAAAATAAATAAATTTAAGAAAAAAAAACCATTTTTCTGAAACTTAATTTGAAAAATAATTATGCAGAAAAATATCAAATTATAGAACTACAAATTTATCGTTAATTTGTAAAATAGAAGCAGAAATAAATTTCAAATCAGCAACTAAAACAATCAAAATTGCTTAAAAAAGATGACGCGAAATTTTTGCAGTCCAACGAAACAAAAGAAAAACTTTAAATGGTTTATTAAAAAGACAAAATTGAAAAAAAAAAGTCAATGGTATATTCACCAAACACAGTTAAAAGTTGATGAAAATGTAGAGTAAGGAATGCGAGTAAGTTACCATGATGTCTTCCAGGGAATGTAAAGGGAACTTTAAAGGAAAGCTATTATCCACACATAAACATCAAGCAAAATGCATTAGCTTAAAAAGTGCAGTTTACAAAATGTTATTATGAGTAACTTTAAAAAACTATCGACGTAAATATCATAAACAAATTTATTGAACATCATAAATTCCTCTGTAAACTGAGAAACAAAATTCAGACAATAGCATCGCAATCTCTTACTTTGTATAAAATAGATTTAAAACTGAACTTATATCACGGAATAATTATTAACTTTTTAAAATATTAACAAGAGTCTCATGAGTTAAAGAAATTTCGAAAATGTTGATTACATTATTTTACAAATAACAATCGAAATTGTATCTAGAAAAGTAGAATTTGATAATTTATTGAAAGGAGAATATTAAAATTATTAAATTTTAAATTTGCGAAGCGTAAAATCTTAATTTTAGAGTTTTTTCAAAGATTTTTATTTTTTTACCAATTTTATAAATATTTCAAGTTTTTAATTTTTATCTTCAAATTTTAAAAAATTTAATTACGTCTTCAAAAATAATGAAAAAAGCTGAGTGAATTTGTAGTTTGTTCAATTAAAATAAACTATTTTGTTTAAATTGAATACTTTTTCCATCAAAGTATAAGATCGTATACATTGATGGAAAAAGTATGTCGTAAGTCGAGCGTAACTGACTACGATTAGGGAGGACCTGGGTTCGAATCCCGGCTCAGGCACGGATGTACTTTCTTTTTCTCTCTCACTGTGTTTCTTGTCTTTCCTCAGATAATGGGTGAGTGTGGCCCACCCTATAAACGGGTTTGTAGTGGTGTGGCGTGGGTGATGCTACTCGTACCTCCGTGACTTGGTTCACAGGTGCCCACCGGGTAACGATAAAATGAGTAACAGTTTCCAGCCTTGTTGCGGCAAATGGGCAATGTAATAACTTGCTCAAGAGTGCCCACCATTAGAAATAAAATATATATATTTATGTATATTAATAAAAAAGTTGACGAAAAAGCGTTATATATATATATATATATATATATATATATATATATATATATATAT
>JAPDSC010043689.1:9240-47309 GCA_026290005.1 Latrodectus geometricus
TATATATATATATATATATATATATATATATATATATTTCCTACGTTATGAGATAATCAAGGGACTTCAATTCTCCATGTGCAGCCTAGCATATAAATCTGACCTTTTTGAAGAATTACCATTTTAAAACTAACAATAGTTTTAAAATGGTAATTCTTCAAAAAGGTATAAGTCAAAAAGTGATCAAAATTTGTTGTCTCCTTAGATGAACAAAAGAACAATTGGGTGAATTGATCAAATTAATGCGGTTTAGTTAAGAGTATAAATAGTCGATAAATTTAAATGAGTGCTTAACATGAAAATTAAAAAAGACAGATTTACCTTTTTGCATTAATTAAGATTTGATTAATTTTACAAAATGGTTTGATGAGCATTAGCAATCCGTGGTGGCCTGGTTGGTTAGGGCATCGTTCTCGTTACCAGAAGGTGGTGAGTTCGAATTCAGGCTTAGCCTAAGATTCGTCGCGTTCACTAATGGAGACTGGAGCACGTAAAATATGTCGGGTCGCAATGTCCTCCATGTTCCCATTACTAATTAATACCTCTGAGGGTGGTTGGAGCCAGGCTTTGGGTCTTCGCTGGTTTCAATCTCTAAATTGGAAGATTCAGATGGTACTGCCATCTATGAGCCTATAGTCGTACTTCGACCTTCGTATGAGGATGCTCTACTCAAAAAACGGAAGACGCTCTTTGTCTGACTTTATTCGCCTTGTCTCGGACGGGCGGGTTTGGCGTTGCCAAGTGTCATCAGAAACAACAAATATTAGCTTTTATTCTATTTTTTATATGAAATTATTACAGCCTCAGAAATGATCTAATCTTAGTATATCTCTCTTTTTTAAAAAATGTAATAAGGCAGATCTATATATAATTTAATTATAAAATTAAAAATTATTAAATTGCCATGATACTATATTTACATAATTGACTTTTTGAACATATTTCAAATTTTAGATTGAAGGCCTTTGTAAGGCTTTTTTATGACACAATTTCAATGGCTTCAGCTGTGAAAAACAATCCTCTGTCAATAGCAAAATTGAAATCATTAATTATTTTCTTTTAATGAACTTATGTTTCTTAAAGATTTGTTTATTATCATTATTTCTTGTGTAATGGTTGTAAAATTACTGAGCATTGTATTTAAACCTAATTTATAACTCTATTTTTTAGGATTTATAAACCAAGGAATTATTATGAAGATCTGTTGAGCAAAATAAATGGGTAAATATCAATTTTTACTATTTAGAACAATTGCTGTAATTTCTGGAATAAATGCTGCCCCATTTACATTATTAGATATCTAAATTTTTAACATTTATTTAATTGAAATGTAAATGTTTTGTGCTTTATAAAATTGGCAGGAATTGCATAGAAATTGATGAAAATATTGACATAAGGAACATATACCTTCAGATAAAGATATTAAGTAATAAGAAAATATATGTAAGAATTTGATAAGTTTGAAATATTTAGATGCTAATTTCGTTAAGGATTTGTTAAATCACTTTAATTTGGGTTGTGTAAAGTCATACTTCGAAGGCTAAACCTGATGTGCTATTTTTGCAATTATTTTTATTAGTAAATGTGAAGTTAAAACTAAATTCTTCATTTAGTTTAATATCCCTTTGTGTTATAATATCATTTTAGTATGAGCATTAGACATACTGACTTTTTTTAATTGAATATAAATACATATTTGTGAATATACATATATTTTCAACATTTCCAATGTATAGTTTATTTTTGAGTCTTGTTTTCATTAAATATAATCATATAAATTCAAAATGGCTGTATTTTATGTATTTATTATTTAATTTTTATATTATAGAGTTCTTTTTCCTGGAGGCGGAGAAAGTTTGGACTCTAAAGGTTATGGTAGAACAGGAAAAATAATTTTTGACATTGCTACTCGGGTATATGTTTATCATACACTGATTGATGGATTTTATGCAATATTCATTACTAAATCCTTTTATTTCATTCTTTTTTTTTTTGCTTACATTATTATTTGCATTTTAGATATCTACTTTTTATTTATTACATTATTGCAATAATTCGTAAATATTGTGTCAAAAAATAAATGAAAAAAAAGGAAAAGTTCCATTAATTATATGAAAAAGTCAATTAAAAAATTCTTGATGTATTTTTTCCAATTTATTCTAATTTTTCACAAAAAAATTTAAATTTATTGTGTACTTTTTCCATATTCTTAATTTAAAAATTCTCATACTGTAATCTTAAGATCAATAATATTAATTCAAATGTTGAATTTAATATTGATGTTAGACATTTTATAACAATCTCAATAATAAATTGTACTTTGCAGAAAATAAAGGCAGGAAACATAAAATATTTTGTTGAATTTAAAAATAATAATAATAAAGAAATAGAGGAATTTTTATTGCTTAGGAGTTTCCTGTATATAATCCGCTGCTTATGTTGTTGTTTTTCGTTGTGCTTATTATACGCCGCCGCGGACACTCTGATAAAAAGTCCTTCTCCATCGAAAAGTTGACATGGAAGTTTGGAAAGAAATATTATTTATGTTTTATAAAGTAAATAAAACAGGTGTTTCAACGACACTGCTGAGTTATTTCAACTATAATCCGCTTTGCCCAACTACGTTCGAGAGGGAACTTTGGAAAGATATTACAGTTGCAATTCTTTAACGTCATTTCGCCTTTTTTCTTGACGAGAGCTGTTTCGTTCTGAAAATATTCTAATTCGCATATCGTCAAACTGAAGCGAAAACATTTAAATTATACAACATATTTCAAATTAAAAGCTATAACGAAATCAAATTAAAAAAATGGTGACAAACATGTTAATGTGAAGTGAAAAACAAAACATTTGCGGTACAAAAGAAAAATATATCCAATAGCCTGTTTGAAAATATCTTTCATTTAATTATTAAAAAAGCAAATATATTTTAAAAATAAAAATTTATAAAATAATAATAATTATTATTATTATAACATATTATAGTCAAACATTTTTTTAAAATCTAGACATATTTAAAAAATGTTAGAGATTTTTCAAGTGTTATTAAAAATTAAAAAACGATAAGTTTTACTAAAATGTTCTCGGAATTATCACTCTTGATCGATCTCTTGCTTTCATCTCAGATTATCGCACTTTTTGATGAGGTGAATCCAGAAATCTTTTTCACAATAAATGCTTTTTTTTTTCCTTTTTTTTTGTATCATTAAAAACAATTTATTATATTTTTAATGATACTGTGCATTTTTTTTTATTTCATTTGACACTCATATTTTCAGCAGTATATATTTTTAATAATTCACCGAAAAAAATTGCCGCGGATTATATGGCGCTGCAGATTATACGACGCTTTTTTTTTTCTTTTACTCAAAAAAAAAAAAAAAAAAGGATCTTGCGGATTATATACAGGAAAATAATAATATTTAATTCTATAATATATTAAAGAGAAAAAAATGACAAGTTTAGATTTTATCGAAAAAATTATTGCAATTTAAGGAATTGTTTTATTTAAAATAATATATTAAGTTGAAAAAATTAAAGCTAAATGAATTACTATTTAAATGTTCTTCTAAAAAAATGAACTAATAAGGTCGAAAAGATTATCTAATATTTGGACACATGCATAAAAGAAATAACCGGAAGTTTCTAAGTAAAATTAGTCAAATTATACAAGGTGTCCAGTGCACAAAATGTATTTAATTATTCTTTCTTCAATTATTTACTCACATATAAAATACCATTTAAAAATTTCTTAAAATGATATTAATAACACTAAATAAAATTATGGTTTTTAAACTGCATTTTTTCTACAAAATTAAAATTTTTTTAAGAAATATTTCTTAACTTTTTTTGATACACATCATATTTAAAATAAACTCCAATATATGCTTGTGAATTGAATAAGATATTTTTCATTATTCATAAAAATTTATGCGAAACTATCGATTAAATTTGGCACAAAATGACGTTATTTTCCCCATTATTGACGATGAAAAATAAATTCAGTTTTTATTAACATTTTGTGCATATCTTCACATCTATTTTTTTCTCAAACTAATATTTTGAATGCCCATTCTTTGAAATCATAAAACATGATTCAGTAAAGAATCGCAAGAAAACTTTAAATAAAGTTAACTTTTAAAATTTACTTTAATTATCTTACATTAAAAAAAAAAAAAAAGGATTTTCCTCTTCAAAACTTTCCAAGATTCTTTCACATTAAAGATAATATATCTAGTTATAGATATGAAATAAGAAATCGCTTTGCAAACAATGATTAATGATGTACTGTCAAAAAAACTGCATTTAAACCTCCATATTGTATGTATTCAATGCCATCTTTAAATTAAAAAATATCATTATTAAAAATGATCTTTTTCTTTGAGTTCAATATTATATTATTAATAATTCATTGATATTTTTAATAATTAAATGAATTTAATATTTTAGATGAATGATGAAGGAAATTACTTTCCACTTTGGGGTACTTGCCTTGGATTTGAGCTTTTGAATTTTTTAGTCTCAAAACAAAATTGGATGAAGCTTTGTGCTGCAGAAGATTTGGCTACTAATCTGGAATTTACAAAGGGTAATATATATATATATATATATATATATATATATATATATATATATATATATATATATAGTTTGAATTTTAAATTTTTTAAAGATTTAGAAATCAGTAAGATTTCAATGTGCAATATGTAATCAATCTTATTATTCTATCCACTTTTGGCTAAACAGTTTGATAAAAATTTCATTCTACCAGTAGTTTTAATTTCACTTCAGATTTCCTAATACATTGTAATTTTTATCGATAAGTAAGCTGTTCTAATTTTATTTGCATTTTAAAATAATAAAGTGAAAAAAGAAAAAATACATTCCATCAAGCAAACTACTGGCCATTAAAATTGCTACACCAAGAAGGCGACATGCTACAGACGTGAAATTTATACGAAAGGAAGAAGGTGCTGTGATATGCAAATGATTAGCTTTTCAGAGCATTCAGACAAAGAAGGCGCCAGTAGCAACACCTACATTTTGTTTAAATGAGGAAATTGTTCAGCCGGTTCCTCATACACAAATTGCATTTGAACGTTGTTGCCTGGTGAAAAGTTGCTGTGATGCCTCGTGTAAGAAAGAGAAATGCGTACCAGAACGTTTCTGACTTTGATAAATGTCGAATTGTAGCATACCGGGGTTGTGATTTATCTAATCGCAGTATTGCTGCTCGCGTCGGTCGAGATCCAATGACTGTTAGCAGAATATGGAATCGATGGGTTCAGGACGGTAATACGGAACGCCATGCGGGATCTCAACGGCCACCTATCACTAGCAGCCGAGAAGACAGGCATATTATCCGCATGGCCGTAATGGACCGTGCAACCACGTCACGAGCCGTGAGTCAAGAAACGGGGTCGTTTGGAAGACAACAAGTGTCTGCACGAACAGTTCGACGACGTTTGCAGCAGCATGGACTCTCAGCTCGGAGACCATGGCTGCGGCTTCCCTTGACGCTGCGTCATAGACAAGAGCGCCTTCAATGGTGTGATCAACGACGAACCTAGGCGCACGAATGGCGGGACGTCATCTTTTCAGATGAATCCAGGTTCTGTGTACAACATCATGATGGTCGCATCCGTGTTTGGCGGCATCGTGGTGAACGCACACTGGCAGCGTGCATTCGTCATCGTCATACTGGCCCATCACCTGGCGTGATGGTATGGGGTGCCATTGGATACACGTCTCGGTCAACTCTTGTTC
Organism: Latrodectus geometricus; assembly: GCA_026290005.1. Lineage (NCBI taxonomy): Eukaryota > Metazoa > Arthropoda > Arachnida > Araneae > Theridiidae > Latrodectus > Latrodectus geometricus. Next base: position 15,007 of record JAPDSC010043689.1, read on the forward strand.
GCATTGACAATGCTTTGAACAGTGCACGTTGCATTTCTGGTGTGTTACGACCCGTGGTTCTACCCTTTATTCAAACCCTGCGAAACCCTACGTTTCAGCAGGATAATGCCCGAGTAATGTGGCCGGTATTGTACGGACCTTCCTTGATACGGAACATGTTCGGCTGTTGCCATGGCCAGCACGTTCTCCAGATCTTTCACCAATAGAAAACGTCTGGTCAATGGTTGCCGAGCGACTGGCTCGTTACCAAACGCCAGTCACTACGGTTGATGAAGTGTGGCATCGTGTTGAAGCTGCATGGGCATCTGTACCTGTACATGCAATCCAATCTCTGTTTGACTTAATGCCCAGGCGTATAACTGCTGTTATTACTGCCAGAGGTGGTTGTTCTGGGTACTGATTTCTCAGGATCTATCCAGCCAAATTTTTTGAAAATTTAATCATTTGTTATTTCTAGTATAATATATTTGTCCAATAAATGTCATTTTGTTACCTGCATTTCTTCCTGGTGTAGCAATTTTAATGGCCAGTAGTGTAGTTGTTAAATTGCTCTACATTGATATCTATCCTCTCACTTTCATTTAATAGTTTTACTAATAATTATTTTGATGAATGTCATATAATAATTTTAATAAAAATATGAATTATTCATCATGAAAACATCTAAACACGTGCATTTATTATTATAACATTATGTATTCTTCATTCACAATTATTTGACTATTAAAATATATCTATTTTTTAATGGCACATTTATTATAATGAAATCAAGGTCAATGTAACCTTTAAAATTTTAATTGCATTTTTCCGAATATTTTAGTCAAATTAAATATTTTTTGAAAAACAAAATCAATATTTAAATTATCCTTTACTTTTTATATATATGATATTTGAATGACAGTGATTTTAACGTGATATCTACATATCAGACATTAAGTTCGTTTCCTGTCCAAGGATTAATAAAAAAATTTCTTGATGCTATAATAGAATAATCTTGATAAGAGAAAGAAATTTTAAAAGCAGATTTTTATTTTAATATTATCTTTAATTTATAAATAGAACTAAAATAATATCTTATTTTCCTTTCAAAACGTATAAAAGAATAGAATTCCAAGATATATAAGAAATTAAAACTATATATATATATATTCCACACATTTAATTTGTGTGGAAAATTAATATAACAGTTTTCCAAAAAATTGTTTAATAATTTAGCAAGATATATACTTGTAATAAGTTTATTGCGTTACTATTTATATGGAATTCTAATTAAATCTGAAAAATATCAAATTTTGTCAAGGAAATGATGGATATATAAAAATAAGAGATGATTTATAACGAAATTTGACTAGTAAAATTTTGATTGAACGTGAATTATTTTTGTTGAAGTATTAGTAGGCATTGTTTGTGAAAACAATTTTTTGTCAGTATTCTTATTTAATATTTCATTCATTATTATCATCATTGTCATGGATTATAACGCATCATTGATTTTAAAACATTCAGAAATTTTAAGGTCATATTTATCTATTTATTGGATTCATGTAAAATTCATTTCCCAGTGAAACATTTATTATAATGTCCTTATTTTCATGTATTTAAGTTTTTATAATAGACGCTTGATTTTATGAACTGATAAGGATTGCTAAAATAATAGTTAAAATCGAAAGTTTGTAAAATTGAAAAATAAGTGTTAAATCTTAAAGCTATTTTGTTTTTGTTTACCAAACTCTGGTCTCTTTATAAATAAAGTATTATCAGAAAAAATATTTTAGCATCACTTGTTTTAAAGACATACAAAAGGAAATTCATTCTTAAAAACGAATTTTATTAGATAAAAATTAGGCAAAGTAATCACTTTTCGTTTAAAAAATGAAATTATAAAAGCATATTTTCCCGTTGGTTATGTTCTCAGTCATTTAATCTTTTGATACTTCTTGCATACAAATTTCATCTTAGTCCAAGTATAAAAATTCCAGAAATAAAATTTCAGTCAACAGTGAATTTCTTTATCAAAGTTCAATAAATTCTTTCATACAAAATATGCAAATTTAAATAAGTAATTAAAGTTCTAAGTCATAAAAAATTTTATAGTCGGATTGGAATAGTAATTATCTTAAATCAAGTCGTCAAGTAAATGTTTTTGGCTGTTTTCAGTAGCGGTGGTTTCTTTAATAAAGCCTATCTATCAAAATAATCATTCCCAAGCGCAAGGCGCCCGGAATGTGCATCTTATGAGGTGATTCTAAATCAAGATCATTCATTGCAAAATTATCTTATGATATTTGCACTTTGTACTTGCTAGTTATATTCTGATGCCTGAGCTGTAATATCGTTGTTATTTTAGGCATAACAAATTCGTCACAAATTGCGTAAAAAAATCTATAATTGGAAGGATTATCCAATGAAAAAGTTGAAGCATATTTCTAAATCATAAAATAAATAAAAAGAAATTAAGTGATTAAAATTAAATGGAAGACGTATTAAAATGAGTTATCAGAAAAGAGATTTTTCGAAATTTTAGATTGTAAATATGAATTAAAATTATTGCGTCTATTCAACGCATAGAACCAACAACTAATTCTTAAAATCATAAATAAATAGTTAGTAAAAACGAGTATGTCTACTGTACATTATATATTTTAAACATAAGAATTTAATTTCTTTTACCTCATACAAAAAAGTTAGCATTATAATTGTATAGTTATAGGTAATAGTAATATGTATATTTATTTATAGAGTATAGTAAATTTACTCTGAATATTAGATCAAATTTTGAATTTAAATTAATTAAATTTGTTATTAATTCTTTGGAAGTGGATTTATTATTTCTCAATGTAAACTAATATTTTCAGGATTTAAAAATAGTAGAATTTTTAAAGATCTTGATACTAAATTGGAAAATTCCATGCGAAATGAAAATGTTGCTATTCATTATCATTCGTGGTGCTTAACACCGCAGGTAAGGACATTTTTATGTAATGTCACATCATAAACTCTAAATTAATAATTAGTTTTTTTGTAGGAATGAAATATATTAGAAAATAATTATATATTTTTAATGAAAATACATAATATTAAAAATATATAATTATTTTCTAATATATTTCATTCCTACAAAAAAACTAATTATTAATTGAGAGTTTATGATTTGAAAGTTATGCAAATTTATCAAACACTAATTTTGATTAAAACAGGAATTTCTTAAGTTACTAACAGAAAGAAAACTGGCCGATAATGTTCATATTTATCTGTTAAAAGTAATTTGCAAAGTATTGTGAATTTGTTATTTATTAAAAATTACTAGATTCATTCATATTAAAATTTTAGTACAGTTAAAGATTTTGACTAAGCATAAAATTATTTTACTATTTAGATTCATACTAAAATCTTTGAAAACATCAAATTCATTTTCCTAAGTTAATTCAAAAAGTTGATTTTTTAACCCTTTTAATTTTTCCATACTTTATGCATTCACTCCTAAAAATCAAAAATATTCCATTCAGAGAGAAAAAGTAACTTTAGGAAAATGTTAATTTTCTCTTTGAGTTGGAGCGGTTGTAATTCTTTGCAGATATAGACAGAAGTTTGAAAGTATATTACATAACTACATGATTTTGTATTGAGAAATATGCAGAAAATGAAGTATAACAGTTCTAAATATTGTAATTTTGAGAAAGATGTTTCACACGCGATATAAATACTGTACATGAAGAAATAACTTAAACAAAAGTTATATTGCACAGAAATACCACATCGTCATAAATGCTGCACTAATTTAAGCATTATTACAGTGCACATCACAGATGCACGCATTTCTGTTTACTCAACAATGCATACATCTAAATTATCTTTATTTTTAAATATAACAATAACGTAAAATTTGATACAAAGTTTTTCATTTTTACAACATAGAAATATATCTGAAATGATTTGTTATATTTTAAATAGATAAGGGGTGTAAAATATATCTAAGATTTCAAAATATTTCTTCGAATTGCTTTTAATTTAATTGTTGATCAGTACCTCATGCATCTAAAATGAATTGACAGGATTTTGTATGTAATTTCAAGATGTATATTAATCATTTGTGTGTTTTCAAAACAGTGCATGACAATGGAAGCAATTTTTTGTTCGTTATGAAAGATGCTTGTTAAATAAAGTTTTATTTTACTGAAGAAAAGTTTTATTTTCATAAAACAAATTACTACTGATTTTATTAGTGACTTTTATTTCATTTTGAAATTATTTATTTTATACTGTATGAATTTTGAAAAATACAGTTGGCATTGTTTGAAAACTTCTAATAAGTTCCTTTGAATGAAGTAGTATATCATTAAGCACAGTATTATGTCGACAAGTTTAGAACTCTCTCAACATTCTTTATCAATTTATTTTAATGTGCTCAGCAAATTATTTTAAAGCTTTACTAATTGTATTAAAGCACAATTTATATATTATCCTTATATATTTTAAAATTTAGGAAAGCTTTCAGGGATTAAGAAAAGGTCATTCTCTGTACTCAAATTGTGTATGGAAATAAATGCTTTTTCTAAAGTTTATTTCTGTATTTGGCAATTCAGGAAATTTCTTATTTAATCCTAAATATATTAATTATTGTTTAAAATATATCTATCTATATTTTTTGCTCTAAATGTAAGAAAATTTAATCAATACTTGCAAAGCTCTATAAGTTCTATATTTATTTCCAGAATTACTCAACTTCAGGTTTAGACAAATACTTTAAAGTTCTTGCTGTGAATCAAGATTATCGAAAGATTACATTTGTATCAGTTATTGAAGGTAAGACGCTTTGATCCATGAATTTTCTTTCGTATAATTTCTTTAAAGTAAGTTTAATTATTCCAATAATTTTTGTTTTAAAAAAAATAAAAAATTAGAATTTCAGCTTTAATTATTTTTTTTTTTTTTGTAATATTTAAATTATATTTTGAAAGTACTAGTGACATAAAATATTGTAAATTTTTACATATAGCAAATAAAATCAATATACTCATAAAATTGTACCATTGGTTAGTAAAACTTATAACAACTTTTTCTTTTTTTTCTGAATATGTATATTAAATAATAATTTAGTCAAGGTATATTTTATTTTTTTATCGCCCAAAGTTAGAGGGAGATAGAAATTAGGTAATTTTAAAACAAATATGTATGTAATATATACAGCTAAAAATATATATATATATATAGAGAGAGAGAGAGAGAGAGAGACAAAAGTGAAAGAAAATATTTAAACATTTTTCAAACATGTTCATTCATGCATTTTATTATTTTACCACTTAGCTTACAAATATCCATTTTATGGAGTTGCATTTCATCCTGAAAAAATAGTTTTTGAATGGATGCTCTTAGAGTCTCTGAGAAACAATCCTCACAGTTCGGAAGCTATTAAAGTATCCCAATACTTAGGAAATTTTTTTGTGGATGAAGGTAAATTTTTTAAACATTTTTATATAAATCCATGATTTAATTATTTGAATTAATTATTTTAAATCATGTTGTATGTGATTGATAAAAATATTTACTTTAGAATGTACACATTATATAATATTTTAAAAAAATGCAAGAAAATTGCTTCACATTTAAAAAAAAAATTTTTTTTGTCATGGTAAAAAAAAATTGTATATAAATTAATAATATATAAACACCACAACATGATTAGTACGGTATGATACTCACCTATCATGTCATCATGTGATTTACAAATTAAAATGTAATTAGTTTTTCTTAAAAGAAACATTACCTTTGAGAAAATAATCATGCTTAAAAAGTATTTCAATACTTAAAAAATTTCTACATAAACTATATTTTTATTTTTCTTCATTTGTAAAATTTGATCAAGTTAACTTAATAAAAGTATAATTGTAGATTCTATTACATGATTTGCGATACATTTTAAAGATAATTTTAACTTAAAGATTTCAGCCAAGCATCCCTTTTCCTATATTTATTTATATTATGATTTATATATTCTATAATATAAAACATATGTATCATATTTTTTGAATAAATTATTTTAAAATATATACTTCATTAAAATCTTTCTCTTTGTTTTTTTTTTTAATCATTCTTTCATTTTTAGCTCGGAAGAATATGAATCACTTTCCCACTGTTTTAGAAGAAAATGATGCCCTAATTTACAATTATAATCCTATATTTACTGGAAAATTTAATAAAACTGTTGAACAAAATTATTATTTTTAATAAAATATAGAAATTTTACATATTACAAATGTTATGATCTATTTTTGTTAAAATTATTGCATTGTTTTACTTTTACTTAAAAATTGTGTACTTGCTTAAAAATTCTATTTTGGAACTTGAACATTGTTAAAATAAAAATACTTTTAAAGGATTTTAGGATTTATTATTTTTAACTATTTTTGATTTAAAAGAAATATATATGTTTTCATCTGAATTCATTTGAGATTTCCTTTTTCTGTATGCATATATACACTGGCTGAACCAAAAAAGTACTATGAATGCATAATCAGGAAAACATGTTAATTACTGGAGAGATTTAAGCAAATGATGCAAAGCACATTGTATTCTGGGGTAGATAAAGTACGATATAAAAAAAGGTAATCTGAGGAATGATACATATGAAATGGCTGGAACAAAATGTCCCTGGTGATATGAGCATATGCAAAATGCATGCAGTCAGAGCACGCAGTTCAAGAATATCATTTAAGGAAGGACAAATATGCAATGGAAAATACTTGCTGCATTTATAAGTGAGTTTTTTTTTTTTTTTTTTTTTTTTTTTGTGAAATATGGGTAGAAAAAATTGCCTGGACAACTTCAGATATGTGAAGAATAAGTGGGAAACTGGAAGAGCGGCATAGAGTGACCAGTGTAATTTCAAGTGTTTAGAATGAACAAAAGTGTCACTTCATGCTCTTGGAGAGATTTTCGCATTCCAAACCATGGATAGAAAAGCTGCTGTTAACCACAGCTGTTAGAAAAGTTGGTGGTGGCCGCCCAAAGAAAGCAATGGCAGTTGATGACCAATATTTTGTCCTGCAAGTGAAGAGCTTAAAACCAGTAAACAAGAACCGTTGCTTAGCAACGAGGATGGGGAAAAAACTTTAGTGGTCTCAATATAATTAATGCGGGAACATTCAATTATTGCTATTTTAAAATAAATGTTTAAGAGCATAGACATGAAAAATATTTATTTCCTAAACAATTTCTTTTATATGCAATGAAATTCCTTTTTTATGATTACATATATTTTATCTAAAATTTTGTAATAAGTCAAAACCATTTACACTGCAAGAAAAAAAAATACTATTTAAGTAAATTAAGAAATAAATTTACTTGAATTGACTAGATTCAATTCAAAAGTTGGATAGTTTTATCATATTGGTTAGAATTCCATAGATGTGTTTAATCTAACATTTGTGAGATTTTAAAAAAAAAAGCTTTAAAATTCCTTGACTAAACATTTTTTATTAACATTAAGTTTTATTTCGAAAATTTCCTTTACGTAAATATCAAATATTTTGCGTTATGGTACCATATCCGCTGACTACATGCATGATTACTAGTTCATCCAAAAAATTGTTTTGTTTCAATAGTTTTTAACTGCAAATAACTTATTTTGAATAATAAGAACAATCTTAGTTCCATGTTTGAAGTTAAATGTGTAAATACTATTTAATATCTAATGCAATTATTTAATTCAAAATATAGTGTCAGTATTTAATTTTTATGCATTTTTATGTAGTTATATTTGAATATTAAATATATAATACTTAAATACTATCATTTCATTTTCTTCCTTGCTTCACTTCACCTAAAATGACTTAATTTCAAAAATTGTTTTATAACTCATTTACTTAACTTTATAAACTGATCATGATTATTTATGAATAAACTGAAATACTTTTTATAAAAAATAAAATTTAAGATTGTCAAATTAAACTCATGGATGCAAAATATAAAAACATTTTAAAGTTCAGAAAGTACAACCATGAGAATTAGATTTTTACAATACTATTTTTATTAAACTATGTCTTATTTTTGTAATTGAAGATACACATTCCCAAAGTGTAAGATATAATAAAAAAAGTCCTTTGAAAAGATCCCATTGTTTCATTTTATAGTTACGGATATTCGATCATAGAAAAATTGTATACAAATATTTGTAAAAAGAAAGCTTTCAAAATTTAATGCTATTTTTTTTAAGTTTTAATTATTTTTTATTACTTATCACTAGCAATATTTTAAGAACTCTGTGATGTATGTTATACTTTCATTTTAAAAGAAAAATGGTCAAAATATTTTTTCATTAATAGTAATAATTCCTTCCCACTTTCAAATTTATTTAAGAAATTTGTTACATGTTATCCTTATTTTATTCTTTAGAACTTAGTACAGAAAAAGGTGGAACTTTTTAAAAGGCACAGAAAAACATCAACCACATATTTAAAAAAAATTTTTTTTTTTTTTTTACTATTATTGAAGTAATTATCGAATGTTTTTAGTTTACTTTAAATGCAAAATTATTTTATTTAACTTATTCATTACACGAAATATAAAAGCAGCTGTTTTGATAATTTAAACTGCAAATAAAGAACAATTTTCTTTTATTTTTACATGCATCATTTAACAAAGATTGAAAATAAATACATCAAGATTTCCAATATGTTAGTTAAAATCAAATATATTTTAAGAAAGTTAAATAACAATAAATACTTAGAAGTCTTCACAATTTAAATTCATTCAAAACATTTAATTAAAAATTTAAATATTTTTTCTTTCTTTTCATTTTAACATCAGTGCTTTGTACTGATGTAGTTTGGCTGTCTTCCTGAAAAAGCAAGAAATGTTACAATTCTGTGTGAATTCTAATTATAAGAACTTTAACAGAATATTTATCCTCAATGTTTTTAATTATATATATATATATATATATATATATATATAAACGTTTGTGAATTTAAAAATAATTACGATGTAAAGGACATTTTGATTTTTTGCTTAATAATAATTCAATTTTATTTATTTCAATAAGAATAGATTATAATATAAAATGTTTTTCAACAATAAAGACAAATCATTTTAAAAATAAACAACTAAAATATTTACATTTTTGAAAAAAAATATACTAATAGAGAAAGAGGAAAGAGCCTATATTGATTACAAATGTATACATTCTCCTGCTTTTTTTCAAAAAATAAACTGCTTTAGAGTTAAAACTGAAATTTAAAAATCATTTAAATAAGAATGTTAAAAGATGAACAATTTACTCACCAAGATAAAAATTTATGTTACAAACTATAAAAATATTTAGCATTAAATTATTACATTTAAAAGTCGATCTTCAAATTTTCTAGCAATTACTTATACACAACTCTATGCAGTTTGAATCAAACAATATTAATTTGGTTAAAAATATATATTTTAGAATTACCAAAATTTTTAAATAAATTCAAAACTTGCAAAATCGAATAACTATACATTTTCTATATTTTTCAATAAACAATTTTGTAAATAAATAAAATAGAAAAATTATTATAAATTAATATTAAGTTACTTATAAATTTTGGGTAAGCAATTAACATTATGCGTCATAGACATTTTTTCATAGAAGAGCTAATTTGACCAAGAATTACATTGAAAGTTATGAGATACAATTTAAGAAAATTGTGAAAAATTTTTAATATTAAGATAGATATTTTATTTAATAAATTTTGCTAAGTCTACAACAATCAAATTGATAGGGGAGAAAAATTTCAGGAAATTGACTTGGACTTTACAGCAAAAACGTTTATCCTGAAATTTTTGAATTAGAAGTAGATAAAATAAGATTTTAAAAGGAAAATGTTTTAACTTTAGCACTAAATTTATAAATGCCTGAAATAGTTTTATAAATTTACATTATAAAATTAGATAATACTCATAAAAATATATAAACTTATACTAAATTAAAGAAATTTTTTTTACAATTTGGGGAACAAAAATAATGATTTGACAGAAGTTTAATATAACGAAAAATTTTAATTTTTTCATATAAATTTTTACATCATTGTAAGCAATATCTATATGAAAGCTAAAAATATTTTTCTCGATAAATTCCTATTTTCTTTTCAATAAAGTAAATTATAGTTTCAATAATATATTAAGGTACAAGTTCTTAACTTACAGGAAAATTAAACATATTGTCATTTTTCAGATGTTGACTCTCTTTTAGAAACTGAATTATTTAAAATGATTTTAAATTACTTACCGTTTTCAAATTATCAAAGCAAGCTTCCTCATATTTAATTTCAGGCTTGAATTCTGATATTTCAGCTACTTCTCGTTTAATTTGAAGAACTGTACTGTTAGATTGTCTTTGAGAATAAGGGGACATCTGAGAGGGAAGCATTTGTTTATCTGTAATAGAATCTATTAATTATCAAACATTGTACAGAATAAATATAAAAAAAACATTCTATATAGCACTACATAATTTTTATTTTAACTTATGTTTTACAAGAGATTTTACATTATAAAATGCCTAATAGAATATTACAGGAATGCTAAATACAATACAAAATTATTATCTAACAATGTAAAGCTAAGCTTTTTTTTAACAATAGTATTTTCGTCTATATAATCTAGAGCAGAATATAACTTGTTGCAATTTTATCAACGAATAATCGAAAGCATATGCACATGACAATATACGAATTTAACTATTTTCAGAATGAAACAGCTGAGGTAAAGACAGAAGGCAAAATGACATTAGCCAATTGTAAATATCTTTCCAGCAACTGACTCCATTCTTACATTTTTAACCTAATGTAAGTTCACAAAACTGATAAATCAGCTGTGCTACACAGCGCCAATAGTTATTTATTTTATGAAATATGAATAGCATTTTTTTATTTTAAGCTTTTCAGATAGGTGGAGCGTGGTTTTTTTTTTTTTTTTTTTTTTTTTTTTTTTTTTTTTTTTTTAAATCAGATTATGCGAGGGTAGTATATGATACGTGCACTGAAATTCAGAACTTTTTAACACATAATTCATAAATTATATACAGGAAAATAAAGTAAGCTTGCTATTTTGTAATTATTTTCAATTTTTATTATATCTTAAAATAAATGCATTAATGGGTGCCACTTACTTTGCTTACCAAGATAAAAATTAAATATCTAAAATAGTTTAAGAGTAAGTAAAACATGCTTTTTATTGTTTTACAGTTACATTTAGCACATGACTTATGATTTATACAGGATTTTGAACCACTACAAACAACTATGACTGAGATGGAAATTCTGTCCATAAATTTTTGAACTGCAGACTGAAAAAATGTACAACCAGTTGATCCAATTTCATTTAGATGTCAAGTTAGCTGAATACTGATCTTAAGCATCTATATCATTATTCAGAATTATTTTTAAATATTAACAAATTATAAACTTAAATTTTTTACAATGACATTAAAAACATTTTTTGATAAGTTAACTTAATTTTTCAGAAAACTTAATATTAATTTATTGTCCTAGATGTAATATTAATATAAACAATATGCCATTAAGATTTATGTAAATTAAAATTCAGAAGATTAAAAATCTTTCAAACAAGCAAATCAATATCATATCCTTAAAAATTGTTAAGTCTTCCAAATTCATTATTAAATAATACACATTAAGCATTCAGTAGCATTTATATTAAGACATTTTAACTTTAAAGCATTTTTTAAAATTAGTATAAACATTCAAAATACTTCTTCTTCTTTTTTTTTATTTATTTATTTATTTATTTATTTATTTTTTTTTGAAAAATATTTATTAAGTAGATATGTAAGAAACATCCAGTTGCTTATTGAATAAATTTACCGAATATTTCACTTCAGTCAAAATATTATTCAAAGAGATTTGACCAATCATTTGTTCTAACAATAATTCAAAAGTACTTTGAAATTTACTGAATGTTAAAGAATTAAATACATTATAAAACTACTGATTTGGTTACATTTTTAATAGTTTTAAACTTGCTTAATTTTTTGTAATTGTAGTAACATGTTATTAATAGACTGAAAAAGACTTACTTGGCGTTTTCTCTTGCTCTTTGTTTAATTTTTCTTTGTCTTGAAATAACTTCTTACTATTATTTTGCATTTTGATGAATACTTCTAACATATTTGTTTCAGAAACCTAAAAATCATTTAAGATTAAAAGGAACTAGAATCTAAAAATTTATTATTATTTTATAATAAATAAAGCTCCCATATTAAAATGCCCTAAGAATTAACTAAGTTACTGTAACTTTCAAGAATTTTGATTATTTTAAATTGGACTCTATTGCAGCTTTTTTTGTTTGTTGTATTGTGTGTTTCTTTTATCCTTATTCCCATTTTTTGCTGTAACTATGTATAATCTGCAATTAGAAAAAAAACTATTTTAAATTTGAAAACAAATCATTAATTAACTTATTTATAAATTTGAACATTAATTATGGTGAAAATATTTATGGTGATATAATAAAGTTTAATTTTATGAACAGCTTGATACTATAGTTTAAAAAGATTTTAGTAATGCTATAAAAGTTGATCTTTATGTAATATTCAAAACAAAGATTGCAAAGGAATGGCTTAGAAAAATTAATAGTTTAATTTGCATACACATTCAACTTTTCTTCTCTATATTTAAATAAAAATTATGTTTAACTAATTGTGGAATAAAATTTTGTCACAATTGATTTAATTGAAATCTAACTCAGAAATTCAAACATAAGATATTAAAAATATGTTAAACGTTTAAAGAAAATAATTATCTATAAAGTTTAGTGATATTAAATTTAAAATGATTTAATATTTTTTCAAACAAGCTTAATTTACATTACATTAATCATATACAATTTCCCTTAAAATACATTTATAAAAATTCATGATTTTAATTGCATAAACTTTTAATGAAGTAAAAAATAACTAACATTAACAATAAGATATTCACAAAAAATAAGTAACATTAGCGGCATCAAAAATATTCACATGAAGAAAATGTACATCAGGTTTTTCATTGATAAATTGTATTCGAATGTAATTCCTAGGTGAAAAGTTTTTGTGATATTTCGTGTAAGAAAGTGTAATGTTTACAACACATTTTTTACTTTAGTCATGGTCGATTAGTTTGTTTATAATCTATGGACATTTTATTTTACATACAAAGGCTAATAATACTAATAATCTATAGATTAAGGTGAATTCTGAACCATCATAAACATCCAACCCTGATGTTAAGAGTTGGAGGGATTTGAATAAACAAACTGTTGAATCAAAGACAAGAAATTTAAACATTCAGCTGCCAGTTTGGCTTAAACAAGGTCAAATTTTAGCCTACAAAGATTATGATTTTTATATTTATATGATTTTAATATAGATTGCAGCTCAAGTTGGTTACTATCTGATGACTGTCTATATGACATGGAATAGATGGCTTCAAGATACTCACAGGAACTACACTGAGGGATGTCAGTGGTTAATAATTCTTAACAGCTGAGAAGACATATATTACCCACATAAACTTCACTGGTTCTACAGCAATGTCATAAGCTCTGAATAAAAAAAAAAAAAAAAAAAAATTCATTGCAAGACAATGCAAGGATATTTCTAACAATATGGTTATTCAACAATCATAATTTTAACTCTTCTTGAAACTATATCACAAACAAAAGTGTCTTCAATAATGTAGTTAATAATGAACCTACATGAAGAATTGTCAAGTTTTCAGATGAATCTCAGTACCATGGCAGTTGTAAAGGTTTGGCCACATCATGGAGAAGGTGCATTGCCAACATGCATTTATATTGTTCCAACTAGTTCCACATAGTTAGTTCATACACATAATTCCATAACTAGAGTAATGGAATGAGGTGGCATAAGATACATCTATTAGTAATTTCTTGTTTGTATCAATGTCACTTTGAATAGTGATTGTTGTTTCAAGTGTGTTGAAGTTTGTAATTCTTTTCTTTATATGAGCAATAATATAAAGAAAAGACATTAAATAACATAAAAATAACATTCAGTAGGATAATGCATGAGCACATACCGTTGGTAGTAAACAGACCTACCTTAATGGAAAAATTTTGACAGGCCAATATGTTCTCCAAATATTTGTACAAAAGAAAATATCTGGACAATGATCATCAAGCAAGTGATTTGTTACCATATGCCAGTCATTAAAGTTGATTAACTGTAGGATCAAGTTAAAGATACATGAGCAGCTGTACTTGTGGTTGCTAATGAATCTTTTTTACTCAATACTCAAATGTATGAGTGCTGTTATTGCAACCAAAGGTGAATGTTTTGAGCTCTGATTTTCAGGATTAACACTCTGGAATTTTGCTGTGAAATCTAATCACTTGTTATTTACAGTATCCAGCAAAAATATATTTATCCACTAAACATCATGTGATGTTTTTTTTTTTTTTTTTTTTTTTTTTTTCTAGTGTAGCAATTTTAAAGGCCAATAGTGTAAAATATTTTGAAGTATATGAATGATATTTCAACACTTAATCTCTATTTTAATTTATTATATTCTGCTTAAAAACATTTTTAATCTATAATACTAATTTCATAAACATAATTAAACAAAAATAATAACATTCATTCACATAGACTGAATATAAAATTTGCTTAATAACAAAAAAGCATATCAACAGTATGGAATAAAGCAATATTGTTCATCTAAGATTGAATGAAAAGTATTTTAAACTTTAATATTACAATCAATTTAGCTACCCAATTGCATCAGTAACTGGTTATATTTTACACACACAGTAATCACTGTTTGTTGTATCTTGTATGTGTTTAAAACATATCAGTCCTTCCTAGTAATTTATTTATCAGTTATTGGCCAGACTTGTTCAAGAGTTTATATTTTGATGGAATATGAAGTCCAATTAGTGATCAATAAAATAATGATAGAAAATAATCAAACAAGTTTTTTTTCATTATTCTATTCGACTTTTAATTTTTTTGATTATTCATAATAAATGAAGAATATATTAAACTACATCACCAATCTCTGTCCTGCATTTTTACTTTTCTTAAATTAAATTATTTATGAATACATTACAACTTTTATTTATAACTTTTTTATCTTATTTTATACATCTCAACTTATGTATATTTTTAAAATTTTCAAATTTAAAGAAAAATTATCTTAAATTGTTACTTGGAATATAACTATGACATAAGAAAAAAAATGCTTAGAAATATTAAAATACACACATTACATAATTTTTTATACTTTAACTTTCATAAAAATAAAAAGCATGAATGACATAATTTACTATACAAGAAACCAAAACCAATTAAAATATTCAGTAACAAACTCATGCAGTTAATAAGTCCTTTCATTATTTTATCAGAGCAAATATTCATCATTAAATTTCTTAAAATAATAAGATGCTTGTGATGTTTAATATTATATTTTTACTAAATATATTTTAACAAGCATAAAGGATATTTATGTCTTGAAATTTAATAAAACTTAAAAAATTTAATAATTATGTTTCCATAACAATTTATTTTAAGACATTTTCAATACATTAATATAGCAATAGATATATTAATCTTTTTAATTGAAATCAAATATATGTAATCTGAAAATATTATAAAAAATTATACAAATGCTACAAAATTAAAAAATTATATTTGATTATAGTTATTGTTAAAAATCATAGAGAAAAGTATTATTAATCAATCATCAACAAAGTTTTTAATTAACAAGCAATTACCAAATTTAATTATCTTAATTTTTACAGAAGTATGGTAAAATCTTGATATAAAAAACTGACAGTACAATTATTTGGCTAGAAATCAGAATTATTTTACTTGGCATGGAGACACAAATATAATAGCCAATAAGAATGTATTGTTGGAATAAGAAGATAGAGACTTATATCTAAAATATTCTTATAAAAATAAATTTTAAGATTGCTTACTAACATGGCTGTAGTTGGCAAAGACATTCGTTTCGGAATTCGATACTTGAGCTAAAGTGAAAAATACACAAATTTAATACATTTTAATAAAATTATGTAAAATAATTTGAGTAATTTAACCTTTCAAACTTTTTACCTAGGGAAAATCAGACATTTGTCAACATGGTTGACCTGATGTATAACGTGTGATAAGATAATTAAAATTCTTCAATTTATTCTATAATTATTTAGCTTCATTTATTTCAATTCAAGCTATATTTAAAGCAAAATTTTGTTAACCTCCAACAGAATGCTTATAAAAATTTGTTAAATTTGATTATGGTTACACAAAGTCAATCATTGTTGAGGAAATCCATTATTGTGAAAAATTCATGAATAATTTTAGTAAAAATCAAATCCACTTTTAATTGCTTAATGAAATTCCAGAAACAGCTTAATATTATTTATTGACCATTTAACTATTCAATAAATTTAAAACACACTACATACCAAAACAGTTAAAATAATCTTAACTTTTCTTGATTAACTTTAAGCAACTTTATCTCAATTATTTCACTTTTGCTTCTTCTGAGCCTTATTACAGCTTTATTAAATTATTTTTCCATCAAAAATTTAATCCAGTTTTTTGATTGCTAAGAAATCATTAATTAAGAAAAAATTTCCTTAATAAATTTCTAAATATTAGATTGGGGAAAACGTTATCCATTATTTTTTCGGTAGACGTCTGTAGTGATCGCTATCTCGTGAGATATCTATCAAACAATTTCAAATTTATGCTCATTGGAAAGGTGACATTTGACACTAAAATATTCTTTTGGGGTTTTTTGTTTGATTAATTCAGTTATGAGTACAAGGTTTTAAAAATAGAAAACAACAAACAGAAAATTCGATACATTTTAGTTTTTCTTTTATAATGGCAAAAATGCTAACCAGGTGACTAAAATTGTGAAAGGTGTTTATCGTCCTATATATGACTGTAACAACCAGTTACGCACAATTTTGGTTTTGTCGATTCCGTTTGGGTATTTGGATGCTAAAGATGCACCTCGCATGGATACAACATCATCGAGAATGTCTATAAAATATCAAAATTTATCAAACTTGACAGCATGTCAGTTGACAGTTGCAGCTTTGAACAAGACCTAAAAATCTACATGAAAACTGTTTTGAACCTTTTTACAAAGCGAATCTGAAAGAAGTTACAAAAAGTTCACGTAAAAATAATGGATTTCTTTTTCCCCAAACTTATATATATTTTAAAATGAATTTAATGTTTTAAAGTACTCATTTAGAAATTTGAGTACTCTAAGCATATTTCAGAATTGTTTGATAGAAACCAAATAACATAGGAACTGACTGCAAAATATCTCAGTACTTGCATGTTAATAACGCACAATAATTTTGAATAATCACAATAATAATGTAATAGATTTGAAAGCTTTTTTTGTTAGTTTGTTTGTATTGTCACAATAAAAATAAATGCCATTTAAATTTAGGATTTATTATAATATATTTGAAGCTAGCTATTACTTCCATCAAAATTATTACATGATTACCAACAATAACATAGCTATCCACCTCATAATTTTGAATCACAACTAAGTGACAAGATCACTACCTTAGTTTTCTGTCACACCAGTAAAGGAACACTGGGATCAATTAAAGTTTTAATGTGCATGAAAATTCTCAGCAAGAAGATACTTGCTCGTGTCAAATATAGAATCTACAACCTTCCAGTTAGGAGAATGCTATTTTTTCCCCCAACAGGCTACCACAGCTTCCATTTGCATTTAGAAAAAAATAGCTGTTAACATATGCAAACTTTCTTTCCTGATCATACAATGAAATCGATATCAGGACCAATAATTATAAATGTTTAGCAACTATTAGTTACCAATTTTCTGATATTCTGGAAATGTTGATGATTGGTCAAAGTGGATTATTGTACAGAGCAACTCATTAGTGTCAATCGCCAGAATTTTACACTATTCATATTCTTTTATTTATGAGCAAGAATCTTTATCAAAAGTTTTATCATGCAGAATGATTATTTCTAAAATTTTCTAATTTCACTGTGTATAATGCAGATAATCTCATAAAAAAATTTTCCGCAGAAAAGCTTACAAGAAACTTTTGAAAGAAATGCTATTTTTTGTTTTGTAAAATAAATAACAGATAGTGGGAAAAGCTTTCACGATTTGGCTGATACACTTCAGTTACAATTAATTTTGCCCAGTTATGTTCAAAAATGAATTTGTTTCCTTGAAAGATACTATACTTGTCTAGTATCATTTTATATTTTGTTTTGATCTGAGCTGATTTACTTTGAAAATATTCAAATTCATATATCCTCATGAAATGAAAACATGGTGATAAATGTGCTAATGTAAGGCGAAAATGGTGATAAATGTGCTAATGTAAGGCGAAAAATAAAGCACTGCAATATAAAAGAAAAAACAAAGAACTTTTTCTTTGATATTGAATGTGCTTTATTTTCTGCATAGTTAAAAAATAATCTATTTCTTTCATTTAATTATTCATGAAATAATTTTTATTTTTAAAGTAAGTATAACCTCTTGTTTTAAAAGTCATTAAAAACTAAAAGCCATAAATTTCGCTAGAATCTTATTGGAATTATTGCTCTTGACAATGTGATGGACCTAACAAGTATAAGTGCTTTTTCCACATAATTTATAATATTTTTATTTATATATGACATATTTTTTATTTTATGCGTGACACTACATTATCAGCAGTACATATTTGGATTTTTGTCTAAAAAAATTGTCAAAAATTATATGCTGCTATGGATTATAAACAGGAAAATATGATAAATTTGTTAAAGGAATAAAGCTTGATGCAATTATTCTAATATCTAAAACACTGAAGAAATAAAAATTTACATCTAGAAAAAGATATTTTTAGAAGATAAAATTAAATCAAATATGAAATGCATACAAATAGTTAAATAAGCTATGAAAAATTTCCAAACTTATTGTAGCCTTGCAATAAATTTAGAATTAATGAAATGAAAACAATAATATGATATATTTGAAAGTGATATCTAGCATATATAGTTATAAACATACATTTAATTTTGTTAGAATTTTTTAACATATTTTTAATTAGTCAAGCAAATAATTGTTATTTCTAAATCTGTGTTCACCTTAACAAAATATAAAAATATAAGTCATAATACCAATAAAATTTAACCAGTACCATAGCATTCAAATAGAATGTAATTTTTATTTACAAAGTTATATTCAATTTTTAAGTTTTAATCATTATGATAAATATTTTATTCATATGTTGATTTATTATATTTTTTGCATTCTCTTCACATTTTGTTCTCATAAACTAAGGGAAAAGAAATAAAGCATCATTAGTCAAGCTAAAAAACTGCTAAGAGTAAAATATAAAACATTAGAGGAGAAAATACAAAAAATGATCAATGACATTAACAATATATGCACAAGCTAATCTTGCAAAAATAATCATTTTGTTTACTTTTCAATAAAAAGCTAGTCAAATATTTTTATGTAAAGTAAAATAAAAATATTTGGCTTAAAAATTACTTATACTGGAAAAAGAGAAATTGAAAATAATCATGTAAACTTACTTCTGGAAACTGAAGCTGAACCTATTTTATTTTCTAGTTCTTTAATTTTTTTCTGTAGAGCTAAGTTTTCTTGATTGAGTAACAATGCATAGGATAAAGTAGGAATAATAACCTGTGTTCTTAGCTTAAAAGAAACATTAATTTCTATAAGGCAGTGAAATAATAAGAGTTTAATTCAAAAAATAATTTATAGATCTGAAAATGTAATAATTGTGTCTGCTACATTTAAGCAAAAAGAAATTGCAGATACACAATGTTATTTAAAAAAAATTTATATAAGTATTTCCAAAATTGAGAACAATATATCTCACTGGTTAAAAGCGTCCATAAGGCATTGTATTATGACTTCAGTTTTTTCCCCTCCCAATTGTCTATTTATATAGTAGACTGAGTTATACAATTAAATAAAAAAAAATTAAATTTTAAAAAAAAAAACATTTTTTGCTCTCTTGCAACATTAGACACTGAAAATATGAGAATTATATTGTCATTAAAAATTGGGGGGGAAATTATGTATATTTATTTAAAGCTAAATAAGTGGCAGATATAAATAATACTTCATTTGCATTTCAGAAAATCTTAAAAATTGTAATTAAAATTATAATTTTAAATTAATTAAATTGAAATTATATTTTTTCAAATCTATCTGTTTCATAATTGCAAAGCTATATAATTTCAATAACTAACTTAGAAGTAATTATAATTAAATTTATAAAAAAACAAAATTTAATTTTTATTTTCATTTCATTATAGCATATAAAATAACCAATACTATTTTGCACTGGTCTGTGAAATAAAAATTTGCCATAAATAAGGAACTACTGGAATCCTAGCTTTGAAATGCATTATCACACCTCATTATGTTTAATTTGCCATTGATAAATGAATTGTAAATTTCAATGGAAATTTTCAACATCAATGTAAATATTGATACAGAATCCACAGTTGAAAAATATTCAGGCATAACAAGAACATAAACATTTTTTTCATAAAATTATAGTTTAAAATCCATTGTTTACATTCAATTTTTCATTCACAATTTTTAGAATATGTAGTACTTAAATTAGGAGGGGGGTGAAATGAAGACATTTAAATTTAATGAAAATTATATCACCAGATTGAAAGCAAATTAAAGATTACAGTTTTATTTTTGTGAAGTGAATAAATTTAAAAAAATTCTAGTGGTTCAATTTTTTTAACTAAAAATTAATACATAAGTTAACATATTTATATTTTAAATCATATTTAGAATATTTATATCTTAAACTGGATCAGAAACTTTAAGACATTTTTAGTGTAAATGATTCACCAGTTTAATATCTTCCAATTTCTTTTTATATTTCAGAATCGATTTCCCTCAGAAATGATTTGAATAATGAAGAATTTGAATAATTTAAGAAAAGTTCAGTTATAAAAGCAAATGTTTAAGGTCATAAGAGCCTATTTACATTTAATAGATAAAATCTTTATTTTCAATTCTGATTTTCATAATCTCCAAAACATTGTCAGTCTGTATCATTTATAGCTATTAATATTACTAAAAAAAGGCAGAATCATAATTTCATATTTGTTTAATACACTTGTCATATAATATTTCTAAATAAAAAAAAAATGGCAGTTAAATTAGATACATAAGAAATGAAGAACTATTGTAGATACATAAGAATAATTATTTAAGCTAGAATTTTTAATATAATATTAATCAAAAATTTATTTTCACAAATTTCTAAACTTCAATACTTTAAAATAAGTATAATAATTTAAATGTTTCAAAATTGGGAATATAAATTTAACTTATTTATTTATACTCCTTTATTAAATGAAAGTTTAAAAAAATGATGTCTCATTTAATAATTTATTTAATTTTAAAACATATAACATGTTAATCTTCAACAATTAAAACAATTACCTTTTCACTTGGCAAAAGTGCAGGCTCTAAGTTGAAAAGAAAAGATACCTGATGAACTGTGAAACTAAGTTGAATATTCAAGGATCTCGCAGAACTGTTCACCATTATGGGTGACCCATCTGTTTCGATATTTTCTAAAGTTTCTTTAATATTTTTAATTATTACTTTAGTTTTCATTTCTGCATAAGGATTGTTATTCTGTAAAAAGTCATTGGAAATAAGAAACAAAATTAATATGTATAACAATATAAAGACAATGATGATAGATAAAATTTATTAAGAGAAATATTGTGCATAATAAACTTTTAAACAAACGGTGGGGGGGAAGGGGGAACTAAATTAAAAAAAAAATTTATGCAATTTTAATAAAAAATAAATCATTTTTTAAGTTAGAGTTTATAATTAATTTCCCTGTTATAAAATTAATAATTTTTTATTACTTATCAACAAAATTAAAGTTTTCGATATAGTACTTTAAATACACATTTTTAAAAAATGCTTAAAATATGTTTAGAATTCTAATAAGGGCAAAATAAAATTTCACATTGTAAAATTCTAATTTTTTAAACTTAAATGAAAAATGTAACTTAGTAGTGCAGCATTTGGAATAACATATAACACAAAACAACAAACATTATTTCATTATTAACGTGCATTTTATATAACTTTAAATAGAAATTACAGTATTCTTAGAAAAATAATACTATTAACAACTGGCACAATCACACATACATTGATGACTCTAATACAAAAGTAAATCATTGTAAACAGTTATTTAAAAGAAAAACATTAAAAATTATTAAAAATCAGACTTTTAATATTGAAAAAGATTTTTAAAGTGAAAATAAGTAATTTCTTTCTGTGATAACCAAATTAAAATATCAGAAAACTTTTCATTTTAAACATTTAATAGTTAAGTAGTTAAATATTTAATAGTTAAGTAGTTAAATATTAAAACTATTCTTACCAAAAATCTTGTCTGAATTTCAGTTTCCTGAAGACATTCACCAAACATTTCAGTTAAATTGGTAACAAGTATTTTGTATTCATTTTCAAGAAATTTGTATTTTGCAATGTACACAGTTCCAGGTATTTGTACCCACTCAATATCTTGAAGTTCTTCATGAATATTTTCACAACACATATTAGAGGTTTAACAGTCCAAAGCTATAAAATACAATTTTAAGCCTTTAAAATAAAAAAATTTAAAATAAAGTGATATTTCATTTTGCTAAAATACATCCCATTTGATTGAATATTTTTTAAACAATCAAAATATTAAATATTATTACTCTTATTTTTAAAATTTATATATAAATATTATATAAAAAAAGAAAGTAACCTATAGTCAAGAGATAACTGATGGGCAGTAAAATGTTGATTGATTGAAATAATCTTGACTAAGAGTGGTTTGGGACTAATTAAAGTTTGTTCCGTTGTTCTATAGTCATTAAACATTCAAATGTTTGTCTCAAGAGAAATAATTAAAAAAGATCTGTAATTTATAGTGAATCAAATGTAAAATGAGAGTAGCTAAAAGTTCATATATCAATAATTTGTCTCTCTTGATTCATTAAGGATTAAAATAAATGAATGATATTTATATATAATAATTTCTCTAAAGAAATTACCTGGTATAACCGAAATTATGAGCAATGTAAGAACATTTATTTGATGGCATTGTGTATCACTAGGTCAAATACCAAAATTTGTGAATATTTTTGCACTAACTCATTTGTGCACTAAAAAAGTGTGTGTGTGAGAGTTTTTCAGCTATATTTAAAACTCCTTGTATACAAATAATTCTATCTTCCACAGTAACTGTTTTGTTCATATATGAATAAAATTCTATCACAGAATACACACAATACAAAGTTTATCAATAGTATATTTAAAACAGACATCCATTAGAAGGCATGCTATTAGAAAAGATGTTTTATAGCATTGTCAAAAAACAACTTTAGGATAAAAATTATCAATAATCACTCAATTGATCTATAAACCTAGGTTCATTCATGTAATTAAAAATCTTATATTATATTATAATATATATATATATATATATATATATATATATATATATATATATATATATATATATATATATAATATTCCAACCAATCATCCAATTCAAAACCAGAGCTTAAGTTTTGTAAAGTAAGACTAATTTATATATATTATGATAAACCATGCAAACTTTAAAGTTTGCTTGGTGTAATTATCCCTTAGATTGAAACTGTTAGAGTTGTAGCTCTACTTTAGTAGTTTTAGTCTAAAAGCTCTGAGCAGAACAATGGTATGGATAATCACAAAATGTGTCAATTGAGTTACTTTGAAATTAATAGCTAAAGTGATTTGGTTGGAAAAGGCATCAAAGTAATTACTGGAGGTAATAAGTTATATTTTGACCTAAGTGAGATGACTATTTTATCAATGAATGGTGGCTGCCCCACATAAATAGTCACAGTTGCAATGTCCTCCAAGTGAAAACTATACATCTGCAGGTGATAACCAAGTTTATAAACTCTTCTGTTTGGTAAATGCTTCTAAATTACAATGACTAAACTACCTTCAGGGCTACAATGGTACATTTGTTTGATCTGCGACTTTATAAAGTGTCATCAATTTAATCTTTTGTAGTGCTGAAAGGTGAAATATTTCTAGAAGGTAGGTGGGCATTAGGGAAAAATAATGTTGGATTATTATCTCAAGTTCTTCCATCACACTATAAGTATATATTTTTTTAAATAAAGATTAAAGCTAAAATGATTATTCTAACTAAAAGTTCTCTTACAATACAACCTTAAAAATTTTATATATTTTGAATAAGCAAGATCTTAACTAAAGAAAGTCATGTATTAAGAATTTATTTCTGAGGGTGGTTATGACATTTTTTAATTTAAAAGAAAATCCTGATAATTGTATCATAGTTTAAAACACTTGAGTAAACAGAATGGTATTCAAGAAATCATACTGTCTAATTCACCTGTGATGATAATGATTAGACAATTTGAATCATTAAAGCAGAATATACAAAGGTCAGTCAAAAAGTTAGTTGCACTAACTTTTTGACAACAACTTTATTGGTATCTTAAAGTTGCAACCAAAATCTACTTTTCAACATAAGGACCACAGTTATTTAACATTTGTCGAGGCTTGGTACAAATTTTTCTATGCCTTCTGCAAAGAAATTCCGTCCAATGTCTGATAACCATTGTTGGGCTATAGTTTTCACAACAGCATCCAAATGGTACCATCACTTTGAAAGTTCTTCTTTCAGGGGACCAAACTCATTGAAGTCAGGAGGCAAAAGGTCTGGGCTATAAGGAGAGTGACTTCACACTTCTCATCTAAACTTTTTCAGAAGTTCGCATGTTTGTTTTGCTGCATGCAGTCTTGCATGTCATGCAGATGCACAATGGCTTTCGACAGTTACTTGGGCATCAATTTTTAAGTGATTTTCACAATCGTTTTATATTTTCGTATAAGAAAATGCATTAATTGTGACAAACTTCGATATGAACTCTGTATACACAATGCTTTCTATGTTAAGAAACAGTGTCATTATCACCCTTTCTGTAGATGGAAGTTTGACACTTTGTTCATGATGGAGAACAGAGATGTTTCCAATCGAGTGTGAATTTCCTTTCAGATGAGAAGTGATGAATTTGAGTTGCATCTCCAGCCCCAATTTTGTCCAAAAACTAATTTCCTTCTTTTTAGTAATGTTGCAGAATTGCCAATGCACTTTCAAAACACTTTCCTTTGTGTTCTTCTGTCAATAGACGTGGCACTCATTGAGCACAAACTTTGCAAAATTTAAGTTGATCAGCAATAACTTTATGCACACTTTTATGAGAAATATCCAGTTTATTTGAGATTTCATCTAGCTATGCATCTATTTCTAAGAATGCATTCATTCAAGTAAGCAGCGATTTCCAAATTTGTTGCAAGTGATGATCTTCTCTGGTGCTCAGCGCTGTCAATATCTGTATGTCCAGTCTCAAATAAGCTCCCCATTTCGCGATAGTTTGACATATTGCATTTTCACCATGCACTTCATACAACTACCCATACATTTTTGTGCTGTTGCACATTTTCACTCATAAAAAAAAAGAATCACAGCACATATTTCCAATTTGAACGCAGCTTGCAGCTGTTGAGACATGTTTACAACTGATTATAAGAGAAACTAAACTTGCCTCAGGAAAGCGGTTATGTCATGAGATAAAGGTGGTACATGTTTGAAGTGTTACAACACAGAATTATCAAAATAATCTTAGATGGAACATATTTACACAGTAGTGCAAGAACCTTTCTGACATGACACCTAGTTAAAACAATTGAAAGAACAAGAGGTACTACATAAGAATAGCAAAAAGAATTCCTTGATGACATCTAGCGTTAACTTGAATATTCATTTATTATCAGGTATTCACAAATGTTATATTTTAAATTCAGAATAATGAATAATATAATAATTTAATTTATAATATAATAATTTAATATAATAATATAATTTAATGAATAATTTGTTTCAATTAAAAGCATATAAGATACTATAAATTGGTATCCCATCTCAAGGGCACTCTCACACAGATTTTCGGACCTTCCTTTCTAAAATAGCAAATTGCACTCATCTATTAATTAAAATTCTGACTTAGGTATTAATCTTTCATCTTTATTAATAAAAATTAAAATAAGTTTAAAAACCTTAGTTTATTAGTAACTATCCTTACAAATTTTATAAATGAAAATTATTTTTCCTTTATAATCATCAATCAACAAGAAGTTTTTTTTTTTTTAAAGATTCAGATTTGAAAACCTACCCTTAGGTATTGGAAGACATTTAGGTAACACCTATAAATTATTCCTATTTTAAAACATTATTAGAATAAGTCTTTCAGTAGCAAACATTTATATTTTTATGATAAATTTTCTAATATGTAACAAAGTTTTTCTGTAATTCACACCACTTATTCATTCTATTAAAGAGTTATTTGCATAGTTTGCTGAGCATCATGATTTGCTTTCACTGCCAAGAAACTAACATTTTAAAATGAACTTTACTGATTTTACAATTCTAACAATAGGATTTTAAAATGGCATGTTACAACTTGCCAACAATTAATTCCAAATTTACTATGGAATGTAACTTACCAAAACCACTTGTTATGATAAGCTTCTACAACCTAGGTGGTGTTGGGTTCCTATCTTCAATTTTTATTGTGTTTGTATCTAAAACAGAAAAAAGTGATTAAAAATGTATCAAATAAACAAATCAGCTCAGATATTTCTCACCCTTCGATAGATTCAGTACACTGATCTTCTTTCTGTGAAATTTATACTAAAGATTGTTTCATTACCTTTATTAAGAATAAACAAGTTATTGTGAAAGATACTGGGAAAACCTTCATCTCATTTCAGAAAACATTTTTTCAAAATGTGGTGACTTATAATAAATGGGATTTTATTTACATCCCAATTGTAAAAAAGATCAAGTACTTGCTTAGTATTTCCTCATCTTTAAAAGGAAATAATGAGTGGCAGGGAGACTTTACATTTGAGTCCTTAAAGTAAATAAGATACTTTCACATCAACATTGTTCTTATTGAGGCAATTTAGCAAATTTAGAACATTAAGCTTAGGGCTAATGGTAATGAAATATTTTTCTAGTATATCATTTATCATATTAAAATTTTGAAAAACTATCTTTTGCAACAGCTAGAAATATTTAGAATGAGTATTTTTTTCATATTATTGCAAATAAGAGAATAGATTAATTAATATGAATATAGCAAAGTTTTTCCCAGCTCATTCTAAGATACAAAAAAAGAAGGCTTACAGGATTGAATCAAAAGCAAAATCCAAGATTAGTTATTTAATAATGATTAATTTACAATCCTAACTTAAGGGAGCAAAATGTATACTTACTTAAGAGAAAGTTGCCAGGTCTTTAGGCACAATCTGATTACCAGACATTTAGTTTGGATTCCAAAGGATTTTAAAGGATCCCCAGTCTAAACCTGTATATGCTCCAAAGTTGGCTCTCTTGATAGCCTTTGTGGCTTCCAGCTGGACTTCAAAAAGCCATTTTATACAGTGTGGATCTACTGATTTTTGCCTGTCATTTTAATGACTTTAACTCTGGATTGAGGCAGTTTATTCTTTTCAGCAAGATGGAAGGATCCATTGTATAAATATCTTTTATTTAAAATACAACTTTTATGAATTTTGGCAGTTCATTGGGATTCAGAACTTTGAGTCCCTCTTTCCAAATATTATTTGACAATTACTGCATGGAAGATTCTTTCAACCCATTGTATGGTTTTAGCTTAGTCACATTCTATAATCAAAGCTCCTGATATAAGGTTTACAACAAATTTTAGGTAATGTCCACCCATAGGGATCTTATCTGTTTGAGCTGGGAATTCTAATTTCACTAAAAAATTATTGCCCTTAGATAACTTGCTTGATGAGAGCCATCTTTTACAATAGCTGTCTTGAAAGTTTTAACAGCTCTAGTTGAAGAACAAGGTAAATTATCCTTCTTGAGTTTTTTGGCTACAGTACTTCTAGGAGAAAGCATTGGAGCCTCAGGGTGAAATCTTTTGATTCTTATTACATTTCGTGAAATTTCAATGTGCTGAAAATCTTGTTTTGCATACTCCTGAGCATTCCTTTGGATTTTAGTGAGTATTCTCTGCACCTCAGCTATAGTTTCTGTGTGCTGTTGAAAAGAAACTCCACATCTTCCAGCAGCAAGGTTGATTTCCTCAGTATGGTAGTGATTCTGTTCCAAAGAGACCATTTCAACACAGGATTATGTTTTACTAAAAGGCAAATCCAATCCTGTTTTAGATTTTTTGGGGAGATTTTATAAAAAATTATTAAAAAATAATATACTATAAAAAAAACTGGGAGGAATTATAAATTTGCCATTTGCATAGCCTACCTATACAAATGAAAGGCCTACCTATACAATGAGGTTTCGCCTGGTATCTCAAGGGGATTATTTACGACACCATTTAGCTCTGGTGCCATTCATCCATTGGCATGGTAGCATACACTACTACTTTTCTGTGTTAGGGGGTAAATCAGCACAAGCTTCATGCCTGCCAGAAGGTGAATAGATTTAAATTTTAGGCATACTTCACTTGTACTACCCCTTTACACTCTCTTGCCACTATGAGGCAACAGAAAAGCATTTGGGAGAGTTAAAAATTGGTTAAATCATTGTCTGAAAATTGAGATTTTTAGTAAAAACCTAAGAAACCTATAAATTAAAACAAAAATAGTATACCTTCTGAGTATGCATTAACTCAGAAACGTTTTCAAAATTTCGTTTTAAAATATTTTTGGCTTGAATGTATTAAATATATGAACCCTTTTACCATCTTAATGATTTAAAAGAATTATTTTAATTTTAGCTGGTTTATATTGTTTCTCTCTGAAGCAATGAGAAAATTACATTTTCACCTTTATTTTTTAATTTTCAGTATGTTTATAATAAGCCTCATTTCACAAGGAGACATGTAAACATTCATTTTTTATAACTAAAAATACTCAATTCCTTAAATAGACAGATCAGCTAAGCAAGCCTACGTCAAATTTACTATCTTTTCTTAACAGTATTGATTAGGGTGATACAACAATTTTGACACACATACTGCAATGATTTTATGTAAATGAGGTATATTACACAATTTCAATTATCAGGAATGAATCACAAACTAAAAAATATAAAATAATTTTTCATAACATAATTATTTAATAAGATTACACATGTTTCAACTTTTAAGATAGAAGTTTATATAATTTAGATACAATATAAATGTTAAAGTCCTATGTTAATATAATTTAAGTCAAAAACCATAATGCAAATTATTGTTAAAATGGATGTAAAATTACTGCTGTGCAATTGATGTAACTGGATTTAAACTAAATTAAAGAAAAAGTAGATAATTCTCTTATATTACTAAAAAAGCCATTTAAAATATAATATTACATTTTTATAAAGTATTATTAGACTTATAAAATATTTTACATTATCAATATAATTAATTAAGCAATACTGTTGCAAAATTAATTATATATTATAGAATTCTTTTTATTTCAGCATTAATTTTATCAGAAAATAAATTATAACAATAGGAAAAACATGCTTATCTTTTTTAAATTAAGTGAATAAAGGGATAGTTCTGGATTAAAAAAAAAAGTAACTTTCATTTGGACTATTAAAAGAAATTTATAAATGCATGAAAATTAATTTTAGATTTTATTTGGTTTATCTATATACATATATATACACAAATCTTATGATGATGATAAATTTTAAATTTTTGTGAGATGTATAAAATCTTTCTTTACATGTAATACATATCAATTAAAAGTTTTGATTGGCATTTGTAATTCTATTTTATAATAATCTATTTTTATATTTGAATGCATCAGATATCAGAGCTGTTTAACAAAGTGCACTTTTAAATTTTCTTATAGAAATTTAGAACTTTTCTGCTATTGGGACAGCAGACTGCCAAAATCACAATGAGGCTGACATGAAATCAGATTTTTCACTAGATTAATGTTTTGCAAAGACATTTCTGCATCGAACTATTTTAGACTATAAATTTTAATACTTTACATAACACATATTTTCAGAATTCATAAATTTATTGACGACGTCTTTAAGGAAAATGATACACATTTATTTATATAAGTTTAGCAACAATTATAATAAGTTTAATGCAATATAAGTTTAGCAACAGCAATATATATCTCGCTAACTGAAATTCTGGCAAAAGACAATTAACTGTCTTAAATGGTTTTTTTTTTTTTTTTTTTTTTTTTTATAGATGTATAAAACTTTAAATATATGACGCAAATCATAAATCATTGTTGATCCTTACTACCTTCATAAATCTGTTTAATTTATTCAATTTTCATGATCATAGCTAGCTTCATCTTCTTTCACAGGGAAAAATTCCCTAGAAAACTAAATAAATTTAGAATAATGATCAAAATATTTGCCATCGTTTTGCAAAATATGAGTGAAAACATCTTTGATTGAAATCTGTCTTATATTTTAATCTACCGGTTATATAGTTTCATTTTCAAATTTCATTCTTTTTAAAAAAAATATTGTCAGAAGTAGAACGGGCTTACAAAAATAAATGTGAAAACTCACCGATTTACAAGTCGAATTCCGTAAACAATTAATTAAAATCGAATGCACCCAAGCATTCGGAAGCATGTGCAGTTATCAGCTGATTGATTTGATCCACTGTGTGTGGTTTGTGATTTGATTCCAGTCCCCACATAAACATTACTGTATGAACGATCGAATCGAAGTGAACGATTCTTACAAATAAATTTAACCGAATCTGAGTATATATTCCGTACACGACCGCCATTTAATTGTTATGAAATTTGTTTGCTAATTTTGACTTCAAAATCACATTGCTTTCCGTTTATGTAAATCAAAAAACCATAGAAGATTAGTCCAAAATTGTGTAATTAAAAGGAAGTCTTCTAACCTTTTAACGTTGATTCTTCAGGTTAAACTGTTGAATTTACTAGTTTTTAACAGTGTAAATGTAGATTTTGATTTTAAGTAATTTAACTAATATCCTAATAAAATACTTATTTTAGTTATAAATTTATATTCATTTCATAAATTTAATAATATTGAACGTATTAATTTGATATACATTTTTGAAATAAATTCTGAAGCTGTAGCTTAAGCTGTGAACATTCTGCTCTTCGATAAATCTATGACTCTATTGAAAAACCATAGCATATTAAATATTAAACTATAAATTTAATCTTCTTTATTAATTTTCATTACGAAATTTGATTAAGCGTAACAATTTCTACAGTCAACACAAATAATTTTATTACTTGCAGATATTGACAATATGAGTCAATTTATAAAACGACCCAAACGTGATCAAGAAAAAGAATAAAGATTTTCAAAATGTCAAATGAGATATAATGTAGACAATACATTATTGATGTTTAGAATAGTAAAAATGCTCGTTAATCTGCGCTTTAGGTCCCCTACTCTGCCAACTTGGCGATAAATGCACCAAGCGTAGTAAACCAGACGTTTTTATATCTAATGAGCTCTTTATGGCAACCTTCGGAGGAAATAATTTGCGCTTTTTTGCGCATGCTCATTAATTGTTTTTTTTTTTTCTTTTAGCATTTTCATTGGTCGTAAATTAGTTTCAGTTTAAAAAATCGATCATTTTCATTGGTTGCTAATTAGTTTAAAACCGTTAAAAATCGTATTCCATTATCGCCATGGCAACAGCGTTTTTGAAAACCCGCCAAGTACGGGCCCCACAGCACACTTTCGCCAAGTTAGCAGAGTAGGGGACCTAAAGCGCATTTTCACCAAAATGCTGAGTGTCAATGTCAACTACTGCTGAGTGCCAAATTACTTAAAACAGAAAAATGATCTATCCAATTACCCAAGTAGCAAAACAGCTTGGTTCAATATTGGCAATCTTGCCAAGATATCCCTAAGAATGAGCCAATTATGGACGTCAAGTTTTCCCCAATATTGGCCTAATACAAAATACAAGACAAGCCCAATATTGGACCCATCATAGAAACCAAGCTTTCCCAGTATTGGGCATACCAAGTTAAGCCCATATTGGTCCTATAGTCCTATGGGAACCAAGTTTTACCCAATATGCCATAATAAACTATTATTGGTTCTATAAAGGCAGCCAAGTTACTATCAATCTTGGATACGGCAAGATTCTACCAAAATATAATATAGCAATTTAAATATAATATAGA